>CAUYQV010155736.1:0-20786 GCA_963574575.1 Galagoides demidoff | reverse complement strand
TTACTTGATTATTGTGGTAAGACATTTATCTTCTACCCTTGACAAATTTGACTGGTACCCTTGCAATATGCTCCATAGATGTGGTCCCACCATTTACCCTCCTCCTCCCCTCCCTTCCCACTCCATTAGAATATTCTTTTTCAACAGTAGTTCTGACAAAATTAAGCACCTGTAGCTTTTCCTTTACCCCATAGAATGTATTATATGCATAGTAGACGAGTTAATTTACTGTAAAAAGAACGTAGATGCCTAGGACATTAAGAAAATCATCCCATAGAAACTCAGAAGAGAGATGTGAATTGAAACTAAATTTAATCCAACTTGAGCATCTGTTCCCAAAAATAGAGGAGAAGGTCAATGTCCATCCCTTTGACTGGACTTTAAGCCTACACAGGAAACTCTTTGCAGGGTTTACCACATGCGGTCACCGTGGCTGCATTTTTCTTGATGCTGATGCTTCATGTTTTTATATTGGGGTGGTTTTGATTATAGTAAGGACTCGATGTGAGATGGGCTCTCAACAGTTTTTGTATTGTGTATAATACAACATTTCTGACCACAGGCAAATGATGATAGCAAATCTCTAGAATGCAAACATCTTGTGAATCTAAAACTTTATACCCCTTGAACAGCAATTCCCCATTTCCTCCTCTCTTGATCACCAGGAAACCACCATTTAACTCTCTTTCCATGAATTTTATTTTTTTAGATGTATTTGTAAGTGGAATCATGCAGGATTCGGCCTTCTGTGATAAACCCAAAAACAAAGGGGGCAAAGAACTTGAATAGAACTAAAGTTCTTCCTAAGAAGATTTATAAATTACCAACATGTTTATGAAAATATGTTTGACATTAATAATAATCAGGGAGCTCAAAACAAAGCCACAGTGAAAATCATTACACCTCTGTTTGGATGGTGAAACTTTTATTTATTTATTTATTTTAGAATTAAAGGTGGGAGCTCAGGACTCCTTTGCCCATTTGTGGGATTCTGGCAATGGCCCCTGAGCGTTTGCTCCATTTTATTGGAGTCTTTGCCCAGAGAGTAACATGAGAGAGGGAACAAGATGCCAGCAGTTTCTCTGAGGGAGCAGATCAGCTCCTATTGTTATTATTTAAGGGTTTGAGTAGCCTAGAGAAATCTGAAATCTGAGCCTTGTATTGGGAGAGATCTCCTGCTTGAGATCACACACAAAGATTTCTAGGGAGGTGTTAAACTCTGCTAGTTCCCAGTGGATTAAAATGCCACTGGCATTAATCTGTGAGGAATCGGTGGGAGGTGTTTTCCTCCCATCACCACCACAGAGGATCTTCCTCTGCGATAAGGGATATAAGCTCTTCTGCCCATATCTCAGGGCTCGAGCTACTCCCTTGATCTCTGCCCCAGGCAAATGCAAATCTCCACAATGGGTATCTGCTTTGCCTGTTTACTAGGCAGGAAAGGAAACAGTTAATGTACCTGTCTAGGTCTTTGCCATAGCCTCTTCTATGACTGTTTTTCCTCAGAGTGCTCACAGACCCAGTAGGGGTGTTTGTAAGCTGTATCCCCAACAGGCTAGAATTTCAGAAAAGGCAGGAAGCTTGCTAGCAATGGCTAGATTAAATGTAAACTAGCTGACTTTTCTTTGTTCTGGCTCACCCAGCTTAGTTTTCAATTTTCCTCTTTTTCTGGGGGTAGGATGGCAATCTCATCTATAGGTATTTATGTACTGGTAAGGATGTGGGGAAGTTGGAGGCCTTGTTTACTGTAAGTGGGAATGTAAAGTGGAGTAGGCATTATGAAAAATACTGTGTAAGTATTTTAAAAAATTAAAAATAGAACCAAGACATGACCCAACAATCCCATATCTAGGTCATTATCCATAAGAATTAACAACAGAATCTGGAAGAGATTATCTATTCTCTTGTGCTCACTGAAGCATTATTCACAAGGCCAACATATCAAAACAACCCAAATGCCAAACGATGGATGAATGAATGAAGAAAACGTGTTTCACACATGCAATAAAATATTATTCAGACTTACATAAAATCTTGCCATTTGTGACAGTATAGGTAAGCCTGGGGATATAAGTCAGTCGCTAAAGTGGGTTTTAATTCCTGCCTTTGCAGCCTCAGCCAGCAGGCTATGCTGTTTCCTGTGTTGCCTCCTTCCCACGTAACCTTTTCCTGTCTCTCTAGGGCATGGGACTTGCCAATCATCCCCTTAAATGTCTTGCCACCTGCATGGAAATGCTCCCTTCCATAAACTTGAGACACTTAGTCACTTTCAGTCCTACAGAGTTCAATATGAAAGGAGAGTCAAGTTTCTCCCCTTCTTCATAGCTTCATTTCTCTCCTTGTCTCCAGCAAGTAAGTGGTTTTATTCCCTCAACAAGCCTGAATTCTAAAATCAGTAAGGTTTATTTAAAAGCTGTCTTCGGGATGACTCACCAGGCACTCACTTTATCCCTTCTGGCTCTGAATCATAAAAGTTCCTTACTCCTAGGGAGGGATAGCAAAGCTCTTCAACTTGAGCAGATGCGTCCTGCAGGATAGTACAGGCTGGGCTTTCCGTTTTATGCCTCATGTGGTTTTGCACGCAGAAAAAATGCCCCGATATTTTGTGTGTTATGAACATATAAGAAATTGTTAAATACTTGTGATGTATGAAATAAGATTCAGAGCTGAACTATTCCTTTAATCTGCCATGCTGGCCCCAGGGGAATGGAGGATTATTTCATTGAAGCACCTTGTTTTGCACCGTCCTTCAGAATGCTGGCTGATCCCTGCTAGATTCCATCTTAATCAGCTAACGCCAATACGCTGCTCATTATTTTGCCTCCGTTTTCACTTCACTTCATAGTTGTGAAGCTTGATTCCATTTTCCATGCTACATTATGTATGACAGTTTATAAAATCGTTCTTGTATCCTAGGTTTTCTCAGGTAAGCATCCTTTCTGGTTTGCTCAGTGGGGTCTTTTCTTCCTGGCATTTGCTTCTTAAGCAGCCTGTCTCCTGTCTCCGGATTGATCCTCAACCGTGACTGCTAAGGCTCAATCACAGGGACTCTGCTTATCCTCTCCTGCACATCAGGGTCGTGGTAATACTTGCCACAGATATGTTTCACTCATTTGTATTTGATAGAAACAAACTTTTCCCCAACTCCAAAAGCCGTGATTTAAATTTTAGTTTTAAGGACATTTTCCTTAAACAATGAATTCAACCTAACATTAAGATAAAATAAACAATCTGACAAATTTTCCTAGTCCAAGGAAGTGCAGAGGAGTTTCAGGCTGGCTGTGTCAAGAGTGAGGCAGAACTAAGGTGTTGCACAAAAACAAAAGCATGTGACTTTCAAGGAAGCAGCGCTGGGACCAAGAAATGCCTTCAGCAGGATCAAAGCCAACTGCATCAGCTTGGATAGTGTGGTCTCCAGCTATCTCACCCGAGTTCCGTGGATACTGATCTTCAGTTTCTACTCATGATATGTTAACCTGTCTGGGCTGCCATAGCAAAATAACACCATAGAATTAAACAATAGAGTTAAATATCTTAAATAACAGAAATGTTCTCCAAGTTCTGAGGCTGAGAAGTCCAGGACCAAGGTGTTGGTGGATGGAGTTTTTGGGGAAGCTGTTCTTCCTATCCTGTGGATTATCCC
This sequence comes from Galagoides demidoff, assembly GCA_963574575.1. Classification (NCBI taxonomy): domain Eukaryota; kingdom Metazoa; phylum Chordata; class Mammalia; order Primates; family Galagidae; genus Galagoides; species Galagoides demidoff. The sequence goes on along the minus strand of CAUYQV010155736.1, from coordinate 17,143 downwards.
CTCCTCACTGTGTCCCAACATGACACAAAGAGGCATCTATCTCTTCATGTTAAAGGAACACCATTTCCACTGGATCAGGCTCCATCCTTAAGACCTTACTTCATCCTAATCACCTTCTTGAAGGGCCTGTCTCCATTATAGCCACATGGGAGGTCTGGGTTTCAACCTAAGAATTTTGGAGGGAAATAGTAGAGGCCAAAGCACTTGGCTAGCTCCCTGACACATTCCCTAATCAGCTGATGAAACTTCTCAGTGAACTGACAATTGTCATTACAAGTTGCTTTCCACATCTTCCGTTCTGAATCAGACAAGTAACCCCAGGCTTTTTTTCATTCATGTATCACTCATATTTGCATGACTAGAATGTGATTCTTCTAAGTCTTGTGTTGCACCAGGAATGCCAGTTCAGGCAACATAAATAGATTGTCTGTAGGGATTCTTCTATTTAAGGAAGAAAAAATCAGATTGTGGGATATGGGCTATGTCATCAAGCTGTCTCTTCACCAAACAAAAGTAGAAAAAGTCAACTATTTAATTTATATTAAGGCGAGGTTACATGCAAAGGAGAAAAATGTTTATGGAGTATATTTATGCTTCGAGAAATTCTGTGTATGTTGAATGGAGCCAAATATTGCTGTAGTTTTTAGACATGATATCTGATTTTTGAGGAGAGAGACTAGTTACACCGTTGAGTATAGATGCACTGATTTAATTCTGCTCTGTTAGTCTGGATGTTTTTATGTCAATAGCATACTCTCTCAATTACTGTAGCTTTATGGTACATATTGAAATCAGAAAATGTGATGCTTCAGCTCACCTCTTCTTGCTCGAGGTTGCTTTGGGTATTCGAGTTCTTTTATGGTTCCATATAAATTTTAGAATTTCTTTTTCTATTTCTGTAAAAACTGTCACTGGGAATTTGACAGGGATCGCACTGAATTTGTAGGTCACTTTGGGAGGTATGGACATATTTAGAATATTAATTTATCCAATCTGTGAACACAGACGCTTTTCCATTTATCTATTTATTTAACATTCTTAATCAATGTTGTAAAATTTTCTGGATTCAAGTCTTTATCCTTTTTGGTTAAATTTATTCCTAAGTATTTTAGTCATTTTGTTGCTATTTTGAATGAGATTTTATTTTTACATTTCCTTCTTGAAAAGTTTAAGTGTAGTAATATGGTTGATTTTTGTACACTTATTTTATATCCTAAAGCTTTATTGAATTTGCTTATTAATTTCTACATTTCTGTCTTAGGTCTTCAGTTTTCTATGTACATAATCACACAATATGCAAGCAGAGGTCATTTCACGTCTCTCTTTCCACCTTAGATGACTTTTATTCTTTTTTTTCTGTCTCATTGCTCTGACTGGGACTTCCAGAGCTATGTTGAAAAGAATTAGCAAGAGTGAGAGTTCTTACCTTGTACTAGATCTCCGAGGAAAAGCTTTTTCAGTTTTTCTCTATCAATTTTGTTAGCTTGTAGGTTTTAATGTAAAACCTTTATCATGTAGAGGTAAAATCCTTTTATAAGTGTTTTGTTGAGAGTTTTAATTTCAAATGGGGGTTGAACTTTGTTACTTTTTGTGTCTATTGAGATGACCTTTTTTTTTTTTCATTTAATTGATATATGTTATTTATATTGATTGATTTCCCTATTGGATCTCCTTTACATCTTTTGCAAAATTTCAGCTTGGTCAGAGTGTGGGCTGTTTAATTCTGTTTAGTAACATTTTATAAGAGATTTTTGCTTCTAGATTTATCAGGATAATGACCTGTATTTTAATTTTTTTCTAATATCTTTGCCTGATTTTTGATGTCAGGGTAATGCTGGCCTCATACAGTGAATTTGGGATTGTTCTCTCTTGTATTTCTTAGAAGAGTTTAAGAAGCATTGGCATTAATTCTTACTGACTGTTTGGTAGATTCACCTGTGAAGTCATAGGTCTTACACTTTTCCTTAATGGGACAGGTTTGATTGATCCTTGTTATTATGTTTCCACTTGTTTCTGATTTAAATTTGGTAGGTTGCAGATTTCTAAGAATTTATCCATTTTTCTATATTATCCAATTTATTGAGTTTTTTTTTCATAATAGTCCCTTATAATCCTTTTTCTGCCTTTATTTGAGTCTTCTCTTTCTTAATCTAGTTCGGAGGTTATTAATTTTTTCTTTCAAAAATATATCTTCATTTTATTAATTTTTTTACCTGTTCTTGTTCTCGATTCGATTTGCTTATGCTCTAAGTCTTATTATTTCATCCCTTTCACTTATTTTTGGTTCAGTATTTCCTCGAGTTAGGTTGCTTATTGGAGATCTCCATTCTTTCTCTTTTAATACAGGTTCTGACATGTCGTGTTTCCCTTTTAATTTATTTTAGGTATTTTGTAATTCCTTTTTGATTTTCCATTTGACTCAATGGTTGCTCAAAATGTGTTGTTTAATGGGTGCATACTTATTACCTTCTTTTATTTTCTTGCTGTTGAAATCTATCTTTGTGGCTCGGCGCCTGTGGCTCAATCGTCTAAGGTGCCAGCCACCTACACCTAAGGTGGCGGGTTCGAATCCCCAGCCCGGGCCCGCCAAACAACAATGATGGCTGCAACCAAAAAATGGCTGGGCGTTGTGGTGGGCGCCTGTGGTCCCAGCTACTTGGGAGGCTGAGACATGAGACTCGCTTGAGCCCAGGAGTTGGAGGTTGCTATGAGCTGTGATGCCATGGCACTCTACCCAGGGGGATAGCTTGAGGCTCCGTCTCAAAAAAAAATAAAATAAAATAAAATACTGGGAAGGACTCTGTCTCCAGGTATAGTGGGAAATTGACAACATCCATTTCATTAAATCTTTGCATTTTACTACCTTGGTACTATTCCTCCTCAATCTTCATCTCTCCAGATACGAAATCTCTGGGTTTTTTTTTTGTTTTTTTTTTTTTGAGACGGAGCCTCAAGCTATCCCCTTGGGTAGAGTGCCATGGCATCACAGCTCACAGCAACCTCCAACTCGTGGGCTCAAGTGAGTCTCCTGCCTCTGCCTCCCAAGCAGCTGGGACCACAGGCGCCCACCACGACGCCCAGCCATTTTTTTTGGCTGCAGCCATCATTGTTGTTTGGCGGGCCCGGGCTGGGGATTCGAACCCGCCACCTTAGATGTACGTGGCTGGCGCCCTAGCCGATTGAGCGATAGGCGCCAAGCCAGTTGGTTTGTTAACCTCAAGAGAAAACACTGTCTCATCTTGATACTAAGTCTCCTTTAGGGATACTTTTTTTGAGGTGCTACAATTAGAACCCTTTGGTCTTCCAGGTGCTGCTGTTCACTGGTTTTATGGCAGGGCCCTCTGCCTCCACCTCACTGTTCCACCACCATGGACAGTGTGGGAACATCACCTCTGTACCTCCGGGGGATCATCCCCCTACAGGGAAGCATCATCCAAGGCCATGAAGCTGCACAGTTCATAGAACTGCAACAGCCACAATGACCCCAATTCTATTTTGTTTAACTCAGAACAATGGCCTTTATTCATTTGTTCCCTCTTATTTTGGGATTAATGTTAAATAAATTATCATTTAAAATTGAGAAGCACACAAAATATCTCATTTCTAATTTAACCAAATACTTCAAAAAAAGCAGCTTAATATCAAAGTCACTAGATAGTAAAACAGGTCTATCTTTAGAAAAGATATTATTTCAACTCTGAGGAGGAAGTTATAGAGCTATTAAGGCAAATCATAAGAAGACTTAAGAGTATAATATACACACAGGAAAAGTTATCTAAAAGCCAGTACCAAAATAGAAACGGTATTTAAATCCAATTTGCAAGCATAATATTATCAGGAAATTATCAAAAACCACAATCTATGGCTCAGCACCTATAGTCAGTGGCTAGAGCTCTAGCCACATACACCAGAGCTGGCGGGTTCAAATCCAGCCCGGTCCTGCCAAACAACAATAACAACTACAACCAAAAAATAAAAATATCCAGGCGCTGCAGCAGGTGCCTGCACTTGGGGAGGCTGAGGCAAAAGAATCACTTGAGCCCAAGAATTTTGAGGTTGCTGTGAGCTGTGACAGCACAGCACTCTACCTAGGGCGACAAAGTGAGACTATCTCAAAAAAACAAACAAACAAAAAAAAACACGGGCTCAGCGCCTGTGGCTCAAGAAGCTAAGGCGCCAGCCATGTACACCTGAGCTGGCAGGTTAAAATCCAGCCCAGGGCCACCAAACAATGACAGCTGCAACCAAAAAATAGCCAGGCGTTGTGGCAGGCTCCTGTAGTCCCAGCTACTTGGGAGGTGGAGACAGGAAACTTGCTTGAGCCCCAGAGTTGGAGGTTGCTGTGAGCTGTGATGCCACGGCACTCAACCCAGGGCAACAGCTTGAGTTACTGGTTGCAGTAAAGGAAAAAATTCCATAACAACTAGCATACCAGCCAAGCACAGAGGCTCATGCCTGTAACCCTAGCACTCTGGGAGGTCTAGGCAGGAGGATCTCTTCTCAGGAGTTCGACACCAACCTGAGCAACAGCAAGACCCCATCTCGACTAAAAATAGAAAAAATTAGCCTAATATTTTTCTGTAGTGCCAGCTACTCAGGAGGCTGAGGCAGGAGGATCATGAGTTTAAGGTTGCTATGAGCTAGACTGATACTGCGCACTCTAGCCTTCTTCCATCTCAAAAGAAACACAAGTGGCATACCAATCAGAACAACTCTGGAATCTGGGGGCAACAGTAATAAATAATATTTTAGTCATTTTTTACACCCATCACTTACTGAGTGCTTATTATATGTCAGACACTGTATTAAACCTTGACATACATATATACGTTTCATTTACTCCTCATCACAACCTTCCAAGGTAGATGTTATTGATATGCCCTGATTACGAAGGGGGTTCCTGAGCACCAAGATATTAATCAGTTTGTTCAGGAACAGAGTTTATAAATATCATAGCTGGCATCTGGACTCAACTCTATCCGGCTGCAGAGCAAAAATTTACTATCTTCCCAGGAGTCTTAACCTTACAATGGCTATGATAAGAAACAACTTCTGCTACTGAAAGTAAAAAATGTTAAGTCCTACATCAGAGTTTGGCAAGCTTTTTCTGTAAAGAACCAGATAACAGTTTAGGTTTTACAGTATTTTTGGTACTCAACTTAGCTATTGTACTGGTAACATAGCCACAGACGACAGGTAAATGAATGAGTGACTATGTTCCAATAAAACTTTATTTAAGGACACTGACATTTGAGTATCACATAATTACATCTGTCACAAAACTTTATTAATCTTTTGCTTGTTTTCAACTATTTAAAAATTAAAAATCATTCTTAACTCCTAGGCCATTCAAAACAAGATTGTAGGCTCTGTGCCCATAGCTCAGTGGGCACCAGGCTGGTGGGTCTGAACTCGGCCTGGGCTTACTAAATAAAAAAAAAGCTGGGCACTGTGGCAGGCACCCAGTAGTCCCAGCTACTAGGGAGGTTGAGGCAAGAGAATCACTTAAGCCCCAGAGTTTGAAGTTGCTGTAAGCTACGACACCATAGCACACTACAGAGGTTGACAAAGTAAGACTCTGTCTCAATTTAAAGAAATAAAGAGGTTGTATACTAGATACAAGCTGCAGCTATAGTTTGCTAACCAATCTTAAACAATGCAGACAAATATAAAATGTGTAGTCAGGGGCAGTGGTTCATACCTATAATCCTAACACTGTGGAAAGCTGAGGCGGGTGGCCTGCCTGAGCTCACAGGTTCAAGACCAGCCTAAGCCAGGGTAAGACCCTGTCCTAGAAACAGCTGGGCTTTGTGGTGAGTGCCTGTAGTCCCAGCTACTTGGGAGGCTGAGGCAAGAGAATCGCTTAATTCCAAGAGTTTGAGGTTGCAATGAGCTGTGACACCACGGCACTATACCCATGGTGATAAAGTGAGACTCTGCCTCAAAAAAAAATAAAATAAAATGTGTGTGTATATATATATGTGTGTGTGTGTATGTATGTATAAATGTGTGTGTGTGTGTATTATATATGTACATATATATAATTTTCTTTTTTTTAAATAAAATCCACTCTTGTTACTCAGGCTAGAGTGCTGTAGCATTACAACTCACAGCAACCTAAAACTCCTGGGTTCAAGCAATCCAACCTCACCTCTTGCCTCAGCTTCCTGAGTAGCTGGGTGACAGGTGCCCACCCCCACACCTGACTAGTTTTTCTGTTTTTAGTAGAGACAGGGGTCTCATCTTTGCTCAGGCTGGTTTTGAACTCCTGAACTCAGGCAATCCACCCACCTTGGCCTCCCAGACTGCTAGGATTATAGGTGTGAGTCACCACACTCAGCCTGAAGTATTTTTTTACTACACAGTTATCCTTACAAATCCTAACTTGTAACCTCTTTTAGCATTTTGAACTGATATTTTAAAGCAGCTCAAAATCTCAATAAACTTAATCTGTCCCAGAGTAGCTGGAAATTCCAAAAAGCCCAAACCTGCAAGCACTGTACAACTTCCTGAACAATGAGACAGTCACACAACCTTGGAACTAGAAGGCCTAACACACTCTCATTCTTTGCTGTATTTTTTAAATTTTTGTTAAAATATTTAAAACAGTCTGCCAGGCCAATATGCCAGGCAAAATAGGTTGTAATTAACACTAAGGTTTACATGTAATAACAGTAATACTTTACACACATAAAGTCAGTTTTACAAAGCGTTTTCACACAGTTCCTACCATCTGATCCTACAGAACAACTTTGTAAGACAAGGTCATGCAAACTTTCTTAACTGATTTTACAAAAAAGGGAAACAAGGTCCAAGGTGTAAATAATTTGCCCAAGGAAGTACAATACCACACAGGTATTAAGTGGTACTACTGAAACTACCAGCTGACTTCAAGTCCTGGCTGCCTCCTGACCACTTCCATGGACGTCAGGTTTCGCATTTGTGGGTTAAATCCTAAAAATTCTCAAGAATTAGTCTTAGTGTTTAAAAATACAACTATATTTAGTTCATTTCATTTTTCCTTTGCTACACTAATCCTTGACATTTATTAAACATACCTACAGTCAACGTGAATCTATATATACTGTGCAGATCATGCAATCAGGTCAGCATGGTAAGGGAAAACTGTTGAGTAAGTTATCTAAAGTAAGAATAAGCAACGATAAAAACACCTTTTATATAGCACCTAAGAGAGAGAGAACAAGAGAGAAAGAGTACAAATGAATGTACTGCCATTAAAGTCTCAGCCTAACCTCAGAAAAGCTTCTGGTATTAAGGAAACCGATGTGGGGGTAGGGAAACAAAAATAAAAAGAAAGCAACTACTGGAATTCAAACCAACATCAAAGGCTCTAATGACAGTTGAGCCTGCCTTGCTGGTTCTTAGTCTCTCCCTAGAAAACAAAACAGTTATATAACTGGAGAAGGTTCTTCCAACTACATTTCCTCTCTGTCCCAGTTATGTCTCTCCTCTCCCCACTACCAGACTGTTACCCACCTCCATGTGCAGGATCATACAGTAAACTGGGCTTCCACCCTAGCTGTGTCAGGACAAGTCTCTGTCCAAAGTGCTGCTTTATTCCATGGACTGCTATAGGGACCATGCTAGGAAGACAAACCAGCTTAAGCTTAGTTCCAACCTGACACCATTATAGATACTTGCCTTATAAAGCAAAAACATATATACAATTTGAAGAATGAATCAGAGTTCAGACATTCCTGGAAACGGAAGTCACAACGTCATAAAACATCGCCCTTAACCCTATTAAAAAGAAAACACACCAGTGAGCACTTGAAAAACTTTGAGGTCATACTGCAACAGCAACTGAAGCTTCTATTTCCTTCACACTCAAGTCCAAGGAACAAATATCAACTCCGGGTTAGACTTCAATTTACCTAACAAAGAAAATATGTCCCCAAATCATAACCATCAATTCACTCAATACTCAAAAGATTTAACAACAAATCCAGTTACTGAGTTCAACTAGCACCTTTCCTGGACTCTAAGAACCACTGTACTCCTGCACCATTAGCTTTTTCTTCTTCCAATAGAAACATAAATATAGACAATGTTTTTAAAAAGTAACCAATGTATCAGAAGAGTTATTCCAAATAAATAAAATAAATAAATTCCAAATAAATCTGTGCCAAATAAAAAACTCTAAAAGAACAGAAAATAAAAAAGATGCTGAGAACAATGCCGCAAGCCCAGATGCCAGCTATCCGTGTAGCACCACACAGAGCCCCAAGAATTCCAAAAGCAGATTGCAACTCTGAATTCAGATCAAAATTATAATTATCCAAAGCCTATTTCCTAAAAGATGACTATTAAACTGTATCCCAAGCATCCTGCTGTGGTTCTCCTCATTCCCTCCATCTTCTTCCAGATTCAGTAACAGAAGGTGAAGCTATAAAGCGTCCAAGGCCGACTCAAGCTAAGAAATTAGGTCTGACTTCCTCTCCCTTCAGTTTCTTGTGTGCTGTTTAAGAGAATCTTTAACATAAATATTTAATCGAGTCCAAAAAAATGAGAAAGGCACGGAGGTGGCAAGCAAAGCAAGAAAGAAAAATAGGCACTAAGACACCACCGTCGTCCAACATGCAGCGGCAACTTCTAGTAATTAGGAAGATGAGAGGGAAAACTCCCCGGGAGTCCCAGGGAGCAGAAACGCCTCGCTCGGCGGCCCCCACGCACCACCGGTGGGCGGGCCCCGCGGTGCGGCTCGCGGGCAGCCGAGGGAAACGCGCCCGGCAAGGCCCCTGGGATTGCCCGCGTCCCCGGAGCCCCCACTTGGCCATTCCCAGGAGTCGCGGCTCGTGGTCAGCCTCGGCGGGAGCACCGCAGCAGGCCAGAAACCCGTCCCGCCGCCCGGCCGCCGAGGCCGCGGGGACGCGCGGGACTCCGCCGCGGGAGGCTGTGGGCCCGCAGCGCCGGCCGCCGGGAGGCCGGGAGATGAGCCCCGGGGGGAGGGGGAAATCCGAGATGAGCTTCCCAGAACATTCGATCCCGAACCTCCACTTTAAAAAGAATTGCGCCTAAAAAAGAAAGAAGGCCCCCCGCAGCCTTCCCCGCGGCGCCGGCCCACGTCACCGCGCCCCCGGCCCGCCCGCGCCGCCTTACCGAGCCCCGCGGCCCCGCCGCGCCGCCGCGGCGTCGCTGCGCCCCGCTCGCCGCTCCGTGTCTGCCCTCCGCGGGCCGGGCCCGACGCCTCCGCCCGCCGCCGCCGCCTAGCGCCTGGCCGCCGAGGGCAGCCGCGGGGGCTCGGCCGGGCGCCCCCAGCGCCAGCGCCTCATCCCGCCCAGCCGCCCCGTCAGGCTCGGGGGCGGGGGCGCCGGGCCGCGGCCTCAGAGGCCCCACCTCCGGCGCGCACCGCGTTCGCCCTCCCGCGGCGGAGTCGGCCCCCGGGGACGCGGGTCCTCCGGCTCGCGAGCCCCTCGCCCCGACGCCTTCGGGCCGCCCCCGCAGCGCCCCGCGGGAGCCCGCCGTCCGCCCAGCCCCCGCCTCCTCCGCTCCGCCTCCTGCACCCGCGACGCCCGCAGCGGGGAGAAGAGGCGCGCCGCCGCGGCCGCGGGCACGAGCACGCGCGAGGAGGGAGAGCGGGCGGAGCGCGCGCGCGGCCGAGGGGCGGGGGCGCGCCGAGGCCTCGCCTGCTGTTGTCCCGGGAGCGCACGTGCGCTGCCGGGGGTGGGGGGAGGCGAGGGGCGCCCTGCTGGCCCTCCGGGGAGCAGGGAGGTTGGGAAAGGAGGGGAGCCGAGATCCTGCCCCAGGGGCTCGGACGTAGTCTGTCGCCTCCGCCTCTGCATTGTGCTGCGGTGCGAAAATAAAAAACCTGCCGCAGCTGCAGCAGTAACACCGGGAAGAGGCATCCTTGGAGACTGGCAGGGGCTCCTCTCCGCTCCCAGCTGACCCCAGAACTCTACCACCGCAGAGAGGGGGGGGCGTTGCCGCAAGTCGGGAAGATCTTCCCATTTCCATCCCTTACGTATTTGGGTCTAGAACCAACTGGCCTGTTATTATTTGGGATAGGGGGCCTAAAAGTTCTTCAGTTGGCTGCTTCATTCGGAGTTATGGACCAGAGAATTACAACTGACATGGCAGGGGTGGGGAAAGGACAATAAAAGGGAAAGCATTGTGGCTAGACTGGAAAGAGATTTGGACGCAAATGAAGGAGCTCTCGGGGATGCCAGTGGATGGCACTGCCCTTGGTGCCTGCCCTGCTCCCTGAGTTCAGCCCCCAAAGGTGGTTCCACCATTGCAGGCACTTCCACCTGCACTGACCACCATCTGTATGATAGAATGCAGGCAAGATATCTTGACATGCTACGTATTTACATTTTCACTTTTTTTCTTTCAAATATGTATCTTTCACTCCTTCTGACCCTTTTGGTATCTAAGGAGGGGGCACGCAGCCCACATAACTTACCCTCAAGCCTGCTGACACCCAATACCGCATCATTAATATCACCGCAGTGATTAGCGTCCACGGCGCATCTAGTCATTTCAGTGGGAGTCATTGGATGTGAAACGTAGCCTTGACCACAATTGGCAGAGTTTCAAGGGCCTACATGAAGCAGAGTTTCACCACGTCCTACAGAGAACATGCACAATAATTCCACTCTTTTGCCAGCTTCATTATAATCAAAGTTGAGATGAAGATTTGTGTAGAGGCACATATTATAATGGGAAAATTTTAAGGAAGCTGGGTTTAAATAAATATATTGCAGCTCTCAGGAAATAGGTGTTTTGGGGATTAATAAGGGTCTTCTTTGGTACTTCCTAAGAAATAGCAAAGTACTGTGGCTCAAGGAGTATGGCGCCGGCCCCATATGCTGGAGGTGGCAGGTTCAAACCTGGCCCTGGCCAAAAGCTGCAACACCAAAAAAAAAAAAGAAAGAAAGAAAAAGAAAGAAATAGCAAAGTAAATAGTGAAAACTAGAGACTTTCGACTTTAACATAGTAAGAGCATAGTTTAAAAGTCACTCTTGGCTGGACACCTGTAGCACAGTGGTTATGGCTCCAGCCACATCCACCGAGGCTGGCAGGTTCGAAACCGGCCCACGTCAGCTGAACAACAATGACAACTGCAACAAAAAATAGTGGGGCATTGTGGCAGGTGCCTGTTGTCCCAGCTACTTGAAAGGCTGAGGCAAGAGAATCACTTTAGCCCAAGAGTTTAAGGTTGCTGTGAGCTGTTACACCACAGCACCCTACCCAGAGCGACATAGTAAGACTCTTGTCTCCAAAAAAAAGGTCATTCTTTCGCCAAACTGTACTAGGTCCATGGAATTCATCTTTGGGTCACAGAGAGCCATCTCTGCCAGAAAGAGACAAGTATGGATTCAGTAGTTTCTTGTTGTTCTTGGGGTTTCATGAGCATTAAACACAAACATCCTGTGATACCAAGAAGTCACTGAGGGATACAAAACCAGGTCACCAGAGGAAGCAAGTTTGGTCCAAGGCCCCAGTCTCAACTAAGATAACAACATCCTGTGTTCTTTTCAGAAATCCTTCTTACCTCAGTTTTGCCATCATACCCTGAAATTCACCCACACCCACTGAATGGCTTATACTCAGATGGTGGAGGTGAGTAATTATACAAAAGAGCTACAATCTATGTATATATTGGTTGATATAGTCATTTTACTTTAGAGCCTCAAAGCATTTTGGTAACTTACCCCCATCTGTTTTATATCCTATTCAGAGAAAGAACAAATGGGTCCCACACATGTTTTCCAAATGTCAGAGGTGTTTGAGCAAGTTCAAGGGTGCTGGTGCTGTTCTTTAATCTTGTTCTGAGCCAGCACTCCTCCTTGGATCACTCTGTCCAAATGTCCTACGAATAAGTAGCTGTTAATGCTAAACCTGCTTATGAACTAAAGGTTGTGATTGCTGAGCAGTTCCGCACCCATCTGACCTTGGAGTTTCAGATGTTTGTAAGCAATTACCTCTGTCCTACTATTACCCTTAGTGATTAATATATAAATCACAAAAATTGCAACATACCCTAAAAAAAAAAAAAAACCTGCCCAACTATAAAATAATGTTAAATAACTGAATTTTTTGTTTATTTATACTTTGATTCAGTATTCATAAGGTGAGGGGGGAGAGGGGGAAAAACAACAAACTCCTCCCTCTCTGTAAAACTGGTAGAGGCCTCATGCTGGCCTCTTTTCTTGGACTTGGCACTGCTGTCTGCTGGAAGGTAGCATCTGGGCTCACTCCTGGCATCTCGGATCTGTTGCATTGCAGTTCCCTCTAGACACTAACGCCGCGTCATGGTTCAAACAGTTAGAGCCAGTGAGGAGGGCAGCCACACAGAGGACTATAGCACGTAACTAACCTTGAGCTTCAGTGAGAGCCTGGAAATTACGCAAGGGAGAGAAAAAGAGCTTTATTTGCATCCCAAAATTGAGAATGTTCAACAGCTGGATTGGGAAAAGTGAATTGCTGGAAGTAGGCCAGGTTTGAAAGAGAGTTTTCCCAAAGTGACTTTTGACATTGTCTTGCTTATTTATTTTTTCCCTGACCAGTAGCTCCATATTCTGTGCCCAATAATGGGTGATTTTTTGAAAAGTGGTATTGTCGGCTCAGCGCCTGTGGCTCAATCGGCTAAGGCGCCAGCCACATACACCTAAGGTAGCGGGTTCAAATCCCCAGCCCGGGCCCGCCAAACGACAATGATGGCTGCAACCAAAAAATGGCCGGGCGTTGTGGCGGGCACCTGTGGTCCCAGCTACTTGGGAGGCGGAGGCAGGAGACTCACTACGTCACCTTTGGTAGAGTGCCGTGGCGTCACAGCTCACAGCAATCTCCAGCTCTTGGGCTTAGGTGATTCTCTTGCCTCAGCCACCCGAGTAGGTGGTACTACAGGCGCCCACCACTACACCTGGCTATTTTTTTGTTGTTGTTGCATTTTGGCTGAGGCCAGGTTTGAACCCACCACCCTTGGTATATGGGGCGGGTGCCCTACTCACTGAGCCACAGGTGCCACCCTCCTCTTTCAGGATTTTTTTTTTTTTTGAGACGGAGCCTCAAGCTAGCCCCCTGGGTAGAGTGCCATGGCATCACAGCTCATCGCAACCTCCAACTCCTGGGCTCAAGCGAGTCTCCTGCCTCCACCTCCCAAGTAGCTGGGACCACAGACGCCCGCCACAATGCCCAGCCATTTTTTGGTTGCAGCCATCATTGTTGTTTGGTGGGCCTGGGCGGGGATTCAAACCCGCCACCTTAGGTGTACGTGGCTGGCGCCTTAGCTGATTGAGCCACAGGCGCCGAGCCTCTTCCAGGATTTTAAATGTTGCCTTCCCCAGAACTCTGACCTTGGGCCTTCCTAGTCTTTTGCTACACTCCCACCTTGGATAGTCTCCTCCTGTCTAGGCCTTTAAATAGCCTAGATATTTAACTGTAACTTCTTCCCAACACTCCAGCCTCATCTATCCCCCACAGCCTACCTGACAGCTCCACTTGGAGATCTCAAACTCATATAAAGTATTAATTCCCCATCTTATCAAGCACAATTATATGGAGTCTCATAAAAGAATTATTGGATAAAGAGGCAACTGTAACATTTGTATTATATATATAAAATCTTTAGGGGGCAACAAGGGGATTGGGGTCTAGGGGACTCTTTGAGGCTGTGTGACCCCCAGCAAGCATGCTGCTTTAATGTGTGTATTTACCGGAGGTGACTTCAAGGAAGCTGAACCTCCCATTGGTGCTGTGACAGTGGTAAGATGTTGCTACTCCTCATGAGAGACACACACACACACACACACACACACACACACACACGTTCCTGTAAACCACTGTGCTGCCTCCTCCCTCCCAGCTCGCCCTGAATCAGCACCCTGATCCGCTGAGGCTCCCCACCCCACAGGCTTTTATTAGATCGAAAGAGCTGAAACCAGCACTGAGGAAATGCATGGGAAAGTGACTTGAGGAAGCTAGAGATCAAAGAGAGGTCGTTCAACTCCAGGCAGCAGCTTTCCCAGGGTGCTCCCTGCGATTCCCTCCCACGATTTTGTCTGTCATTTATGGCTTCCAGTTTCCTGGACTTAATGCATCTCAGAAGGTCTACAACATCTGTGTTTTTCTGCTATATTCAAGATGCATATGGGCTAAGAATTTGCCTATGTTTCTGAAACCAAATGCAATAGATGTGCGGTTTCCTGGGCAACTTGAGAACTGCAGCAGATAATCCTATATGGCACTTTATTATTTTTTAAAATCACTTGTACTTGGCTGGGGAAGTTATTTTGTATTTAATTTTAAGCATGGGTGATCTCTGGATATCCAGGGGGCTAGGGGTCATAATATATCAGACAAAACAATAAAATTACCCTATCAAAATATTATTCCCCTGTTCCCCACTCAATTTTTTTCTCTTATGTATTTTGTGCTGAAGACAAACAGCATTACTCCTCTGAGTGATATAAAAGACCAATCTCAAACAGAGCTGATAACAGACTCAAACTTACTAGTTCACTCCTTTCCCAGGTCATGGCCTAATTTTGAAAGTTTTTCTCTGTAGTTCTTGATAGATTAAAACAAAACAGTTACTCATGACAACAGAATACTTTGTTAAATAGCACCATAGTAGTAACAGTGTTGATCAGTTGAGAAAATAATAATTTAGGTAATTCAGAGTTTTCTGAGCACCTTTCAACAGAAGGCCTAATTCTTTATCAAGTATAAGGTACTATTAAGTTTGAGAGCAATTGAGGGATTGAGAGATTCAAAATCTGACTAAAATTCAGTATATACTTTAACATAATAAAAGAGAGATCTATTCCTTTGTAAATATATGTTGATGCCCAGATCACACAAAACCAGACAAAATATTATTTAACAATGATGGTGGCTCGGCGCCTGTGACTCAAGTGGCTAGGGCACCAGCCACATATACCTGAGCTAGTAGGTTCAAATCCAGCCCTGGCCCACCAAACAACAATGACAGCTACAACCAAAAAAATAGCTGGACATTGTGGCGGGCACCTGTGGTCCCAGCTACTTGGGAGGCGGAGGCAGGAGACTCGCTTGAGCCCAGGAGTTGGAGGTTGCTATGAGCTATGACACTGTGGCACTCTACCAAGGGTGACAAAGTAAGACTCTGTCTCAAAAAATAAAACAATCATCCTATAAGGATACATGTGAATCTCTCTAATTATAGAATATAAATGTCTTAACACAATAAGTAAGAGAAAGACATGAAGGCTATGTTAACTAGTTGGATGAAAGTATTTCAAATTGTATACAGAAACAGTACACTGCTATGATTTAATAAAAAAATAAATAAAACAATATTATCTGTGCATTTATATACATTGCAGGAGAAAGCTTATCAAAAACAATGATCCCTTTCCACCCACTTTTCTCCCCTTTACTACTGGAAGGGATCCTTGCATTAACACTGCCTTCAGTTACTGGACTTGGTGCAGTTGGCCAGGAGAACACAGTGTCAAACACAATTCACATGCACAGACTGTGACTGAAGCTGGCCCCTGGTAGGCTGACTGACCAGACCATTGGCATGTGACATGCACAGTCCTTACTGTTTTTTTGATGGACTAGTAAACTTGAATATGTGGGTGAGAGCAATTTTCCCTTCCCAGTCCATTCCCTCATTATTGGCTGTGCTTTTGGATGGGCTCCCATGTCTGACACCTGCCCAAATCCTCTGTGTAGATCCTCCATGTCACCTTGATGCTACAGTGGTGTCCTTTGACAGGGGAAACAAAGTCAGCCATCATGTTTTTCCTGAGCAGTTCAGGCAATGTGGGCTCTTCCTTTTCCAAAAGAGAAAGATATCTTCAAGGATACCATTCAGGATATTTAGAAGACCAAACCTCACTCAGAAGCATCCTTCTTAATTAAGTTCCCGTCTGTAGGATACCATGCTAGAGGCTAAGCAAAAAACAGTGAATAGTGAGGCCCCTTCATTTCTCAATGCTCAGAGTTTAAGAAAGATAAAGCCAACAAAAGCTGATCTATGGGTATACAGACATGAAACAGCTGTGCAAACACTGGACAGATGCATAAATTAAATACAAAAGTAAATAAAGTATTTACATTATGTAAAAATCATGCAGCTGCTGTTGTTGCTCTCCCCGAAGGCTCAGGAGAGGAGGAGGACATTGGGCTAAACAGCTTGTATTTTTCTGTTGGGGATGGTGTCAGCAGGAAGGAGCAGGAAGGTCACACATGGCTCTAGGAACAAAGACAAACTGTTACATAAACTCTTGTCTGCTGGTGCACAACCTCTACACTTGGTCTTCAGAACGTAGTGACTTCGTTTTTCAGAAATAACTTTCATCTATCAAACCATGCTTTTAGGAATCTGTGTCAGGAACTAATTTTAAAGTTTCAGGGATGGCCCCAGTGACCGGCAACAGCAGGAAGCCAGTGAGATGACCCAAGAGATCAGAAGAACTGTCCTAGCTCAAAGAATATCTTGCAATTCTACATGTGTCCAGGGTGAAGCAAAGGAACTTCAGCAGCCCACTGCCCTGGGAAGCTCTGCGTGCTCCCCTGGTACCACGGAAATTTCCTCAGTCTTCTTTATGGAGGAAACTGGACACAACACAGCTGTATTTAGCCTGGATTCCTATACTTGGCAACTGGAACGTAGGACACACAGACGATTGATGAATAACCAAGCTGCTTGAGAATCTCTCATTACTTTAAGAAGCAAAACAGAAGATGGCCTTTGGCGTTTATTTTAAATTAAAAATGCTATTTTTATTCATAAACAGTTCAGGTACTACTCTATATTTGAAATAGGTGGTACTGAAAATAACGTGTATAGTATGCTTTCTTTCCCTTTATAATATTTTTAGTTTTTCATATCAATAAATGTAGATTTGGGCTCGGCGCCTGTGGCTCAATCGGCTAAGGCGCCAGCCACGTACACCTAAGGTGGCGGGTTCGAATCCCCAGCCCGGGCCCGCCAAACAACAATCATGGCTGCAACCAAAAAAAAAATGGCCGGGCATTGTGGCCGGCACCTGTGGTCCCAGCTACTTGGGAGGCGGAGGCAGGAGACTCGCTTGAGCCCAGGAGTTGGAGGTTGCCCTGAGCTGTGATGCCATGGCACTCTACCCAGGGGGATAGCTTGAGGTTCTGTCTCAAAAATAAATAAATAAAT
>CAUYQV010155732.1:0-46326 GCA_963574575.1 Galagoides demidoff | reverse complement strand
ACCCCCTTCCCATATTCTAAGGCTATAATTAGGTTATGACATTCCTATAAAAGCTATGAATTGTTTCAAAATAGGGCTGTGTACATTGGATACTTTTTCGTCCATTCTTGAGATACTTTGCTAAGAAGAACATTTTCTAATTCCATCCATATAAACATGCTACTATCTTTTAACAGCATAAACTATGATACATAGTCTCTATATTTCTATAGATATGAAAATCTTTAATCATTCCATAGCAAGTTTTAAATGCATTTAAACATTCACATTATATTAAGATATAATTTGTGTAGGATAAGGAGCACCTATTTAGAGTGTACAATTCAATGGTTTTTAGTGTATTTACACAGTGTGTAACCATCACAGAAGTTAATTTTAGAACATTTTCACCACTCCAAAAGTAGCATTTTACCCATGAGTAATCATTCCCCATTCTTCTTTTAATCCCTTGTTCAGCCCTAGGCAACTATCAATCGATGTTCTGTCCCTGTAGTTTTGCTTATTATAGACATTTCCTATAAATGGTATCATCCAGTATGTGGCCTTTTGTGTCTGACTTTTTTCACTTAGCATAATGCTTTCAGAGCTTATGTTGTTACATGAATCAGCACTTTATTACTTTTTATGGATAAATTATATTCCAGGGTATGGATATACCACATGTTATTTCTTCATGTATCAGTTGATGAACATTTGTGTTGTCACTCTTTATTATGAATAATAATGCTATGAACAAACATTCATGAGCAAATGTTTGAGTGTTTATTTTCAATTCTCTTGGTTATGTGTATGTGTCTAGGAGTATAATTGTTAGGTCATATGGTAACATATGTTTAGTTTTTTTGAGGAGCTGCCTAATTCTTTTACAAAGTGGCTGCACCATTTTACATTCCCACTAGCAATGAATGAGGGTTTTAATTTTGCCACCTCCTTACCAACAATTATGATGTCTTCCCTTTTGAGTGTAGGCATCCTTGTGGGTGTAGAGCAGGGGTCCTCAAACTTTTTAAACAGGGGGCCAGTTCACTGTCCCTCAGACCGTTGGACGGCCAGACTGTGGGCCCCAGGATGAGTTGGCTGCTAAGCAGGACAGGCAGCTGCAGCAAAAACACCCTGCGGGCTGGATAAATGTCCTCGGCAGGCCGCATGTGGACTGTGGGCCATAGTTTGAGGGCGCCTAGAGTCTTAGCTAATTGTGTATTTTAATTGCATTTCTGCAATGCCTAATGATGTTGAACATCTCAAGTGCTTGCTGTACGTTTGTGTATCCTCTTTGGAAAATGCCCATTTGAATCCTTTGCCAATTTTTAAATTGAGTTAAGTTTTCCTTATATATTTTGGTGTTTAGGTATATGAGGGCTAACTGGAAAGTAGCAATCCATGGACTTATAAAAAGCAGAGATATATATGGTTGGATACTTTCTGGACAGGCCCACGTATACCCAAGAAAATTGAAAATAGGTGTTCAAACAAAAATTTACATATTATTTGCAATTTTTTCCTCCCATTTTGTGGGTTGTCTTTTCACTTTCTTGATGGTATCCTTTGAAGCACAAATTTTATTTTTTTATTTTCTGAGACAGACTCTCACTCTGTTCCCTGAATGGAGTGCTGTGGTGTCAGAGCTCACAGCAACCTCAGACTCTTGGGCTCTTGCCTTAGCTTACTGACTAGCTGGGACTACAGGCTTGTGCCACCATGCCTGGCTATTTTTAGAGATGGGTTCTCACTCTTGCTCAGGCTGGTTTCAAACTCCTAAACTCAAGGGATCCTTCTGCCTTGGCTTCCCAGAGTGCTAGGATTACAAGCATCAGCCACCATGAGGGGCCTGAAGCACAAACGTTTTTAATGTTGATGAAGAAAAATCATCAGCAATCACTATCGCTTGTGATTTTAGTGTCATATCAAGGGCATGTAGATTCACCTCAATGTTTTCTTCTAATTTTTTTTTTATTAAGTCATATATACATAGATCATGAATACATTTGTGCCTTTGTGGGATTCAATGTGTTGATTATTTGTACAAATTGGAGTACTTACATCCCACTAACATAGCTTTCACCTCATTTACTTAATCACAGTGTTAAGACATTTGTGTTCTATACTTGATAGATTTGACTTGTACCCTTGCAATATGCTCCATGTGTGGTCCCACCATTAACCCTTCCTCTATTGAACCACCCCCCTTCCTTTCTATCCCCCTCTCCTTCCCTCCTTCATCCTGGGCTGTGGTTATGATTCATCTCTCATAGGAAAGTGTGAGTGATTATAAATTGGTCTTCTAGTAGTACTGAGTACATTGGATATTTTTTTTCCATTCCTGAGATACCTTACTAAGAAGAATATTTTCTAGCTCCATCCATGTAAACATAAAAGTGGTAAAACCTCCATCTATTTTAGTGCTGCATAGTATTTCATGGTATACATATAACAAAATTTATTAATCAATTCATGGGTCCATGGGCACTTGGGCTTCTTCCATGACTTGACAATTATGAATTGAGCTGCAATGAACAATCTGGTGCAAATATCTTTGCTGTCAAGTGATTTTTGGCCTTTTGGATAACACCTAGTAGAGGAATTGCAGGATCAAATGGCAGGACTACATTTAGATCCCTGAGTGTTCTTCAAACTTCTTTCAAAAGGAACATACTAGCTTGCATTCCCACCAGCAGTGCAGAAGTGTTCCCTTTTCTCCACATCCATGCCAACATCTGTAGTTTTGGGATTTTATGATATAGGCTACTCTTACTGGAGTTAGATGATATCTCAAAGTGGTTTTGGTTTGCATTTTTTCTCTGATGATTAAAGATGATGAGCATTTTATCATGTGCCTATAGACTGTGTGCCTGTCTTCTTCAGAGAAACTTCTGTTCATGTCTCTTGCCCACAATGAAATTGGACCACTTGTTCTTTTCTTATTAATAAGCTTGAGTTCTCTGTAAATTCTTATTATTAGACCTTTGTTGGAAATATAACCTGCAAAAATCCTCTTCCATTCTGAAGGCTGTCAATTTGCTTTACTTACTGCATTCTTGGCAGTGCAGAAACTTTTTAGTTTGATCAGATCCCAGTAATGAATTTTTGATTTTGCTTCAATTGCCCAGGGGGATCCTCATCATAAAGTATTCTCCCAGGCCAATTTTTTCAAGTGTTTCCCTTGCACTCTCTCCAAGAATTTTTATAGTTTTATGTCTTGAGTTTAACTAGTGAGAGTGAATTTTTGTCATAGTCTTAGTGCTGGTATTTAGAACTATGATGGATCTGGAATTAACTTTTGTGTATAGTGGTACAATTTCATCTTTTAGTAAGTTGATACGCATTTGTCCCAGCATCATTTGTTAACAAGATTATTGTTTCCCCATTGAATTGTCCTGATTCCTTTGCTGAAAATAAGTTAATGTTGAATTTAAGGCTTGTTTGTGCACTCTTAATTCTGTTCCATGCATTTTATATGTCCATTCCTATACTATGTCACATTGACTTAATTTGTGTAGGTTTGCAGCAAATTTTGATATTATAAAGTATGAGTCTTCTAACTTTCTTCTTTAAGTTTGCTGAGTTTTTCTTTGCTAGCTCAAATATACTCTTGAGCCATCTTAATACATTTTTCATTTCTTTTCAACTCAATTTATAGTTTTTATAACTTCTATCTCCTTACTTATTCTAATATATTCCTTTAGTTTTTAAAAGATAATTTCCTTTAATTCTTTGATAATATTTAAAATAGCTTATTTATCATTTTTGCCTAGTATGTCCAATGTCTGGCTTCTTCAAGAAGAGTTTCTATATTGGTTTTTTCCTGTGTATGATATACATATATATTCTTATTGTCTTGCATGTTTCAAACTTTTGGTTCAAATTTGGACAGAGTCTCACTTTGTGGCTCTTGGTAGAGTGACATGGTATCTCAGCTCACAGCAACTTCCAGATCTTGGGCTTAGGTGATTCTCTTGCCTTAGCCTCCTGAGTAGCTGGGACTACAGGTGCCTACCACAATGCCCAGCTATTTTTTGTTGTAGTTTGGCTGGGGCCGGGTTTGAACCCATCACTCTTGATATATGGGGCCGGTTCCCTACTCACTGAGCCATAGGCGCCACCCCAAATTTGGATATTTTAGTTAATATTATGTATCCACTCTAGAAATCAGATTTTTACCCTTCCCAGCATTTGTTTTTCCTATTTTTAATGCTGTTGTTGATTGTTTCTTACTTTACTTAGCTAAATCTGTAAAGTCTACATTCTTTGTTGTATATAGTTACTGAAATCCCTTCTTAATTAGCTACTTTATAAGTTGATGAATCAACAGATAATTCTTTAAATACCTGGAACCAATTAGTTTCCTTATCTTTGCTGAGGAGCTTTGTGCACACACTGGGGAAATTCCTCCAATACTCATTTAGGTAACTGCCAAGTAGTATTACTTGAACCTACAGTTCTTGCTTATGCAGAGATTTAAGGTCACCTAGACATGACAGCTTAGGACTTTTTCAGGATGTGTATGTTCCTGAGCATGTACATGTCTCTGGGAATGTACATAGCCCAGCATATGCTTGTGGACTTTTGAATTTCCAGGAATATGTCAGAGCTTTTTGAATCCACTATGGTTATCTCATTCTTGAGCTTTTCCTTTTTATGTTTTTGGTTAGCCTAGCATTTGCCTGAACTTTTGTTAACCTCCTCAGGTGACCTCAAATTCAAACAACTACCTTGAACAACTTCCTCGAACTTTTCCTGGGAAAAGATTTTAGTATTGGGCAAGCTCTGAGTCAGGTCCAATAAAATAAAGTCAGTAATTGGAGTGTTCTAGGGAACTGCCAGTCATGTGAAATAATGGCTCTTTTCTGGGAATGAGGCTTTGAAGGACCTCCAGTCCTGTTCTGCCCCTCTGGTGGTTGCCAGGCTGCTGGTTTTCTCCATGATAGCTAGCTGTTAATTTTCAAGAGTGTCACAGAGCTGGATAGAGAGAAATGGGAATTACGCAAATTACAATATCCTCAAAGCTCATTGTTTATATCAAGATTTGGCTGTTTTTCTTGAAGAAATCTTCCCTGGATTTATGTAAGCCTGTGGTTAATTTGTAGAGTTCTAAAAATTCAGATTCTTGCCTGTTTTCCAATTGCTTTTATAGAGGGGAGAATTTTCCATGGTGTCGCCCTGCTGGTTATGTTTCGTAACTACTTTCTCCCACATTGTGCTCTTGCTTTTTTAGCTTCTTAATTGTGTCCTTGATGAACAGGCATGACAATTACCTTTTTTCTTTCAAGTTATAACCATACCAAACATTTCATTGCTGATGTCATTTTAATGGAATCATTGAGCATATAGTCTTTTGAGTCTAGTCATTTTCACTTTGCTTAAAAGTTTAGAGATTAATCCATGATGTTGCTGTAGAAGTAGTTTGCTCCTTTTTATTGTCTTCCATTGTGTTGATGTACAACAATTGTTTATTCAATCATTGATAACAGATACCTGGGTTGTTTCCTGCATTTAGCTATTATGGATACAACTATAATGAACATTTGTAAGTGATTATCTGTGTGCAGATACATTTTCATTGCCCTTAGACAATAGCTTAAGATTTTTTTACCATATAGCAAATGTGTGTTTAACTTTAGAAAAATAGCCACCCTCTTTTAAACTGTTTTAACATTCAACATTCCCACCAGCAATACATGAAATTTCTATTTATTGTGCATAATTCACTCTCACTTGGCGTTACAAGTCTTTTTATTTTTTCCTATTCTGATATATATATATATTTTTTTTTTTAAAAATTTTTTTTCTTGATAGTTTTTGGCCAGGGCTGGGTTTGAACCCACCACCTCCAGCATATGGGGCTGGCACCCTACTCCTTTGAGCCACAGGTGCCACCCTGTTTTGTTTTGTTTTGTTTTGTTTGTTTTTCGCCAGGGTCAGGTTTGAACCCGACACCTCCTATATATGGGGCCATTGCCCTACTCGTTGAGTCACAGCTGCTACTCTATTCTGATATTTTTGTAATTATATCTCATTTTGTCTTTACTTTGCAATTCCATTATTAACAATGAAGTTGAAGACTTTTTATATGTTTATTGGCCACATTTGTTTGCAAAATACTTGTTGAAGTCTTCTGCCTAATTTTATATTGGAATATCTGTCATTTTTTACTGATTTGTTTTAGTTTTCTATACCTTATAGATAAGACTGTTTTGTTGCTTGTGTGTTATAAATAACTTTTCACACTGTAGCTGGCCTTTTTAGTCACTTTTTTGTGACATCAATAAATAGATGTCCTTAATTTTAATGTGGTTTATCAATCATTTTCTTTTTGGTTAGTTTTTTTTTTTTTTTTTGGTGACAGAGTCTCACTTTGTTGCCCTCAGTACAGTGCCATGGTGTCACAGCTCACAGCAACCTCAAACTCTTGGGCATAAGCGATTCTCTTGCCTCTGCCTCCCAAGTGTCTGGGATTACAGGTGCCTGCCACAACACCCATCTTTTTTTTTTTTAATTGTTTGGTTGTCGCTGTCATTGTCGTTTGGCAGGTCTGGGTTGTATTCAAACCTGTCAGCTCCAGTGTATGTGGCTGGCACCCTAGCTGCTGGCACCTCTACCCCATTCTCTCTCTTCTCTCCTTTTGAAATGCCATTGGCACATTTTGTGGTGTTCTGACTACACCCCCCAATAGAAAATTAGAAAACAAAACCACCTAATACTAAAGTCCTCTGAAATACTTTAAGTTGAGATACAATATAGTCATATTCTAATACTGAAAATATCACTCTACTAGTTGATATAGAAGATGGCCATGAAGCACAGAGTAGAGACAGGGAGTATAGTTCTAAAACTATAATCATACTCCCATTTTTGAGTGCTTGGAATGTTTCCTTCATGGGTTTCCTTTTCTTCTCCCCCTTTTTAAGTGCAAGTATTCCTCTAAGTTCTATTATATTTTTGTCTTTCTTCTTTTCTTCTTAACTTTCTTAATTTTAAAAAGTCACCCCTGCATAGTTGTCTGTGAGATGTAGCTCTCTAATTCCCATCCCCTCATCCATGAACCAATGCTGCATTTCATACTGTCCACTGTATATCCACCCATACATCAAAACAAGGAATTTCAAAACAAGTATTTTTTTTCCTGCCACATATTAATTCTATAATTTCCAGTTTCTGCTAATGGCATCATCATACATCTAGCCACTCAGGCCCACATCTCTTATCTTTGGCTTTTTCTTCACTCTTGAGTCCAACATTTAATAAGTTATAAGACCTCTAGTATTTTTTCCACATTATTTCCCCTAATCTTTCCTACCTTTCTATCATGAAGACCCAATGTCATTTTTTATCTCCTGTATTATTTTAACAGTTTTTCTACCTGGTCTTTTGTATTCAGCCTTTTTTCCATGATAATGTACCTAATGAAAAGGTTTGAGGTTAGATTTCTTTTTCGTTTTCTTTTTCTTTCTTTCCTTTTTTTTTTTTTTTTTTTTGCAGTTTTTGGCTGGGGCAGGGTTTGAACCCACCACCTCCGGCATATGGGGCCAGCGCCTTACCCCTTTAAGCCACAGGTGCTGCCTGAGGTTAGATTTCTTGAAGACTCATCATGTAATGTTATTTGCCTCCTCTAAGTGTTCAATGGGTCCTTCTTGCTTAATGAACAAAGTACAGTCCCTCAGCCCGGCATTCAGAGCCCTCAACAATAAGACCCCAACCCAACCTCCATATTTATATCCCATCAAACTTCAGCAGAGACACATTCCTTTGCTCAAACCAGATTGTCATTTTCTATACATGTTCCATGCATTCCTTCCTTAGTATCTTTGGGATTTTCTACTCTCAGACAAAATAGCACCTGACGGTAAATTGCATCTTCTCCATTAGTAGACTCACAACTAACCTTAGGGATATCTTGATTATTAGGGATATGCAGGATATTCTGGCTCCAAGGCATATCACATCATGTGTTCTTTTTCTTTCATGCACAAAATCATTTATCCTTAAAATTAGGTCTAAATGACTATTGGAATTTTCTTTGAAAGAGAACACAGCTACTAATGACGTAAAATTTGGCAGAGAAATTTGGAAAACAGGAGGGCAGTTATGCTTAGAGTCATACAAATATTTAATAATCTGCAAGTGGGAAGCTTTTGTCCTCAGAATTGGGAAAACTTCCTAAAAGAACTTATATTCAAGGGTAGATTAAAAGTGAGTGCTCAGGCTGGTTAGTAACAAAATTTAACTGTAAACTCCAAGCAGAATTCCTATAATTATGTCTTTAGTTAACAGGCTCAGCAGAAAATCCTAAAAGAGTAGTTATAATAATGTCTTGAGCAAAATTGTCATTGTTGAAGTTAGAATGTGCATTATTAAAGTGTCTTCTTGGAAAAAAAAATCCCCTTTGATTTTAGACCTATCCTAGTTCTGTTGCCCTTTGTCTTTCTCAGATGTTTTCTTTCCCCCCAGGCACTAAACTCTAATTTTGGCCCCTAAGATCTTACCACTCATATAATGATAATTATAGCTACCCCCTGTTTAGCAATTAATATGTACCTGATGTGTATAAAGCATTTAAATTCTACTATTTAATACTCATAGCACCTCTATGCAATAGGTACCTTTATCTTTGAAATTCTAAATATAAGCAGCTCAAATCTTAGAAACTTTAAGTGACCTGCTCTTGGTCACATGAGAAGTGTATGAGGGTTAGTAAGAGATAGGGTTTTATTTTAGGCTCCAAAGTCTTGATTATTAGGTCATCAAAAGGGAACCCCAAGGAATGTGTTCCTATCAAACATAAGAGCTTCCCCTGAAAGTCTACTACAGACCTGTTGAAGCTATCCTCTCTAAACTCCTTTCTCTTGGACCTCTCCATGATGTCCTTATCTTTCTTAAGAGGAGCCATCTCTTCATGGAGAGGGACCCCCAAGCCCATCATATTGCACCAGTTTTCTGGAGTTTCAAGAAAGATTCTTTACAGAGAAAACCTCAAAGAAAGGGATTCAAATGGATGTTTCACATCGAAAAAGGGTATCTTAATGTCACTACTGCTCATATTGAAAATTTCACTCTGTAGCACTCTTGAGTAATAATAATTATTCTTCCTTAACTTTGGAAGCTTCATGAAGTTTATTAGATGCAGATAGTATACCATGTATCTACATACACTACTTACATTTATCCATATTGTTATCAAATTGTTTCCAAAGTGAAAATTACAAATCATAAAATAAATAGAAATATGTTAATGGTTTGCTTCGCTTTAATTGAAAACATCTTTATATGGAGACAGCAAATTTTAAATGATGTAAGCAGATATTTAAGTTCATACAAATTAGTACTGGATAGAAATAGAATAACACCTGAGACCTGAAATTGATCTAATATTATAATGTACAAATTCATGAAGGTGTCATTGGAAAGAATGTTAGAATTTGTTTACTAACAGATTTAATTGATTATTATATTTTTAAATTTCAGATTCTGTAATGGTTCATATGATTAGGTTACATTGTTTGCATTTATTAGGAAGAGTCTGAGTTATATTTGAGCCCTTCACCCAGGAAGTGTGCCATATGCCTTTACATGGTACCTGTTAGTTGGGAACTTACAGAGCTCTTTCCCCATGCACCCTCCCTCTCTCTTGAATTTAATTGTGTTTTTCTTTCATGTGGGCCTGTGGTTGTTCATCTACTAGTTTCAAATTAGTATTGAGTACATGGGATGGTTGCTTTTTTGTTCTTGAGATACTTTACTAAAAGTCTCCATCTTTTTATGGCTGAATATTATTCCATTATATGTATATGTTAATAAACTGTGATATATATATATACACTAATGACTGTGATATATATACTAATGATATCTATATATCACAGTTTATTAACCCATCCATGGGTTGATGGGCAGCATGTGAGTTGTTTCCACATCTTGGTGATTGTGAATTGAAATGTGATAAACATTCTAGTGCAAAAGTCTCTATGGCAAAATGATTTTTTTTTCTCTTCTGGGTAGATACTTAATAATGGGATTGTGGGATCAAATAGAAGGTCTACTTTTAGCTCTTTGAGGGTTCTTCACATACTTCTTTTCACAAAGGCTGTACTAGTTTGTGATCCCATCAACAATGTATAAGTCTTTCCTTCTCTCCTCACCCTTGCCAGCATCTGCAGCTTTGATACTTTGTGATGTGAGCTACTCTCACTGGTGTTAGGTGATATTTAAAGATGGTTTTGATTCGTATTTCTCTGATGACTATAGAAGATGAACATTTTTTTGTGTGTTTCTTGGCCATTCATTTTTCTTCTTGGGAGAAATTTCTTTTCTAAAAGATTTAAAGCCAAGACATGATACTATAAAAACTCTAGAAGAAAGTGTGGGAAAAATATTTTTGGTTTTTTAAATTGAGGCAGGGTCACTTGGACTATATTGCCCAGGCTGGCCTTAAACTCCTGATATCTACCTGTAGCCCCCCCCCCCAGTAAGTGTATCACTGTGCCTGGTTAATTGATTCAATTTTTTTTTCTTTTAGAGACAGAGTCTCACTCTGTCACCCAAGCTGGAGTGCAGTGGTGCAATTAGAGCTCACTGTACCCTTGAACTCCTGGCCTCTAGCAATCCTTCTGCTTCAGCCTGGCTAATTTAAAAAAAAAAGATCTTTTTAGAGGTGGGGGCTTTCTATATTGCCCAGCCTAGTTTCATACTCTCGGGCTCAAGAGATTCTCCTGCCTAGGCCTCCCAAAGTATTGGTATTATAGGCAACTTTACTTGTATTGCTTCATTTAACTCTCATAACTATCCTAACAGGTAGTTAATTCTTATTATTTCCATTTTACAGATGGGAAAACTGAGTAACAGATCAAATAATTTTCTCAGAGTCCCATAACTGTTCACAAATGCACACTCAAGCCCTCCTGTACGAGAATTCAAGCTTGTATCTACTATACTATAATGTGTAAACTTCAGTTTTCCAATACATTCCCTCTGATGGATAGAGTAACATTCTAGAGGAGGTTTGATGGTGTGAATGTTTGTCCCCTCCAAAACTCAAGTTGAAACTTAATTGGCATTGTAATACTATTAAGAGGTGGGACCTTTAATAGGTGATTATGCCATGAGGATTCCATCCTTATGGGTGGGGCTAGTGCTATTATAAAATGGTGTGTTCAACTCGCTCTAATACAAAATGGTGTGCTCAACCTGCCCTTGTTTTATCTGTCATGCAATGATGCATTAGAAAGACCCTTGCCAGATTCTGGCTCCTTGATATTGAATGTCTCAATCTTTTGAAGTGTGAGTCAATAAATTTCTGTTCATTATAAATTACCCAGTCTCTTGTGGTCCTGTTATAGCACCACAAAACACACTGAGTCAGAAAGGAAGATAAATTCTCCTCCTACAGATATACAAATTCAACTGAACCTGTCTACTATGTGATGATTCTATTTACCCTTCATGACCTATAGCAGCTGTTTTAGGCTGTCTCCTTCCCTAAACTCTCAGTAGTAAACACTATCATCTGCCAACCTGATGATCATTCATTTTACCTCATCATTTCTGCATCCATTCTCTTCAATCTCTGCTATCTTACAGATAGAGTCTACCTGGTACTACCTTCCAAGGAGCATGGCCTTTTAGTCTTATATTGTCCTTCACTCTGAGCACATTTCACTTTCATTTTGGTTATGTATCTCCTTCCTACAAAAGCAAAACCCCAGTATTTCCCAATTTTTTCCCCGTGGAACTCTAGTTAATAGGTATTATTCTAGTTATTAGACATGTGAAATAAAAGGATTGATTTTGAGGGAAACTAAGTTTGGGAAATATTAGATTCAAATTTTAACTCTGTTCCTTACTAATTGTATTAGCTTGGTAAAATCACTAAATCTATCTACATCTTATTTTTCCTCATCAACTAAATGAAGCTAAAGAGATTATCTAAACATTGATTTGTTGCACATATTATATGAGGTAATACATGTAAATCACTTCATTCAGTCAGTGCTTTGCTCATAGCATTCATGACAGCTGCTATTATTAAATTATGGTCATAAGCCAGGGCACAGCTGTTAAGGTTGAATTCTGAATAAGTCTACAATTGGGTAGAGCATATAGACCAGGTCTTACATGAAATGGGTCTCAAGTTCTGTCCCCAGATGACTGCTTCAGAATCTCATCATTGAGATTTTTTATACAGATGTCCAGGCTCTGTTCTTGGGGAAACTGATTTAGTACATTTTATAAATTATTTTTATAAAGCCCCATCTTTTTATAAAACCAATTTGCAGTCAGATGTGAGAAGCACTAATTTAGAAAATATTATTCGTATTTCCTAGCACAGCTTTCAAGGCTTTATGTCAGTGTTTATATACTTTTTTATCTCATGCACTCTGGAACCTAGAGTTCATTTACGCAGCACACTTAAATTATGTTGATTAAAAAAAAAAAAAGAAAACAGTGAAAAAGAACTGGGCGGCACCTGCGGCTGAAGGATTAGGGCGCCAGCACCATATACTGGGGGTGGCAGGTTCAAATCCAGCCCAGGTCTAAAACTGCAAAAAAAAAAAGAAAAAAAAACCATACTTACCGTGTTTTGAATTTTGTTCACAAACAATTTAATTAACGATCTTTAAAAATTTCTGTGGCACACCTAAGAGACTTTCCTGGCACACCGGTGTGCCATGTTGAAAATCACTGCCTTATGTGATCTGGTTCTATCCTGACTTTACATCCTCAACTTCCTTCTGTAGTATAAGGGAATGCTTTTGAAATAGACATTTTGGGACCGTACATAGTATTTAGAAAAGAGAAGTGTTATAATTGACAGAAAAACATTGTTCAGTCACTACAAAGGCTGCCACTACTCTGCAGCAGAATTTTGAAACACATCACTTTGGGAAAATTATTTAATAGACAAATACCTGGGCTATACTCCTGGATTTTCAGGTGGAGCAAATTTGGGCTGGAATTAGGAATATAAATACTTTAAAAGCTCATCAGGAGATTTCAATAAGGAGCCAGGCTTGGAAACCAGTCTATTTTTCTCTACATCTATATATGTTGAGAGCAAAGACCAGATATTTTCACTCGTTCATATTTTCCAAAATCAGTAGCCTACTGCTTGCACAGAACAGGTGCTCACTTATTGGTCTGAGTGAAGGAGGAGGATTGGTTGGTTCAAAATGGGAGATTACTTTTTGATGTGCTACTGTAAAAACTTAATTTGAATCAGATTTATTCTCCTCTCCGAAATGAATGAAAAACAAGGTGATGTACTATGGTAGAACCTCCATGGTTTACCATCTCCCTACATTGACCACCTCACTAAATTGACCTAACTTTCATAGACTGGACATGCACCATATATACTTATCAGTACAGTAGGCTAGTAATTTATGTTGACCACCTCTGTATGTTGACCAGTTTATTCCTTGAGTGGTCAATTTACAGAGGTCCTACTGTATATTCTATTCCCTACTCCCCTATAATCATTTTCAAGGCTACTAGTGAGGAAGAAGTTTATACTCTTTGATGGTGTCAAAATCCTAGTGTAACTAACTTGGTCTAGCACTATCCATTCAAAGCTATTTAACTTTTTCTTTTTGTAGTCTTTTCTGTATTAAAGCAAGGCAAGTGAACTATTCAGATCCAAGATTTTAGTATTTTGGTTGAACATTACAGACTCCAGATTCATACTTGTATTCAAATATTTTTGTGGCTCTATCAATTGCGTAACCTTCCACAAGTCATCTAACATCTTTGTGCCTCAGTTTTCCCAATCATAATATGGGGGGGCAACATTAGTCTCTGTTTTATCCAATGTGACAGTTAAATGAGACGACAAATATAATGTACTTAAATGGTTCTTCACGAATAAGATGAGCTATTCATTTATTTGAATATATACTTGTTACTAATGAAAAATTTTCTGCATACGTATCATCACATTTACATATAATTATGACTCCATTCCTTAATGTCTATACTTTGGTGAATAAAACAACTTCTCACATAGAAGTCATATTTCCCAAATAGTGACAGAGAGCAAGATTTTAAATGTGTAGTAGAGAAGAAGTTTCTAATTACTGATACTTGATCAGATTTTTACCTGTCTGTGAAAAGCAGGAAAAATTAAATGGTAAGTTTGCCAATTATAATTTCTTATACATTATTGCCTTTTTGGGGGGTTTATAATGACATTATTATTATATTAGATCATAACTGTGTACATTACTGCATTTATGGGGTATACTGTACTTATATACCATGTGGAATGTTTACATAGAACTGGTTAACTTAGTGTTCACCTCACTTATTTAATTGTTGTGTTTAGACACTTATACTCTAAACTCGATGGATGAATAGGTGTTTGTCAATTGGATAAAGGGGCGAAGGATATTCCTAATAGAAGAATCAACATGTTTAAAAGAGAGAACCCGAATTTCCACCTTGCTTAACAGGGTGCATAGTGACACTTCCATATCTAAGTTCTTCATTTCCTCTAACCTGTCATAGTTTGGTTTCTGCCCCATTTCTGTCCCATTGCCACACTAACCATCAAATTGCCTGGCATTATTCACTGTTTCTGGAAATGTTTTTCTCTTTTGGTTTTCTAGAAACCATGGCTTTCTGGTTCTACCCCTGACTTCTGACCACTGATCTGAGGCCTCCTGTGTAAGTGCTAAGTAACTGTCTATACACAACAGTGAGTAGTGCCAAACCCTTGATTTAAGAAAAGAGAGACTTTAGTCCACTTGAATGTGGGCATGACAAAGTGAATACAAAGGAAGGATGAGAGACGAAGGGTAAAATGTTTAAGAAAATAAGGATTCGAGAAAAGGGAAAAAAAATAGAATCTAGAACATAATAGCAGAAAAGAAACTTAAATTCAGTCCACACCTTGAAATAGACAGTAGACTTAATTCAAATGGATAATTTAGAATATCCCATAAAAGCATTAGACATACGGAAATTAGACAAAACAGAGTTTGAAACACGCAGCCTGCTGTGTATGCTTATGAGCCAAAGAATATCTAGGCCAGACGTGGAGCATGTTGATATCTGCTTTTAATACTAAAAATTAATTATGTAATAAAAGCTGTTTCAAAACATGCTTTCTTTCACAATACAGCAGAAGAAAGGAGAGTATGCAAAATTTTGATTTTCCTAGGTAAAATATAATCAAGTAGATAAAATTCACACATTTTTCTTTCAAATATAAGTTTTAAAAAAACACATGGAATTAAAAAAACACGGTCCTTGAGACAGGACCTCCACAATCCTGTCATTTCTCCCTTTTCCTTTCTGGTGCTGTGCATTTGAATGATTAAGATCATTAAAGGAATTATAATTGGAAACTACTGGAAGCATTCTTAAAAATATTGCCAAACTCTATCTATTTGTTGGATATAGTTAATGTTTATATTAATTTTAATTAGTTGTTCAGTATGGCAGGATCAGAAAAATAAATCTATTCACAGTTTGACCTATAAACCCAATCTGTCTTCTTTCCGCTTCGTGGTGTTATCCATTATTATTATTCTAATAACTTCACTAACCAACCTTTCCACTATTTAATTAAATGAACCTGTATCTGAGCACTTAAAAAAGAATATGCATAATGACAGAACTGCAAAGTGGAAGAGCCAAATCTAAAATATTAATCTTAAATTATATGAAGATGGAGATTATGTGTTTCATTCTTACAAAAATTATATCGCCAGATCAGATTTAAATTCCTGGAAGGATGATTGTGAATCAGCTGTACATTTGCATATCAAGTTATCCTTTTAAAAGGATTTGTGCCTGCCATCTTATCTGAGTCTCACAATAGCCAGGGATTATTATCATGCAAGTTTTGGTTAGTAAGGAACTAGCTGAGGGTAACTGGGGATGAGAGACTCGGAGAAGGACTGGCTGATCCGAGGAATAAGAAGGCCGTGTTAGGAGTACGTGTGTCTAACGCCTAGACTGGAGTTTGTTTCCCTTTTACGACACGGGGAGTCCCGCAATGAATTCAGTGCTCACAAACCAATTTTATAAATTTTTTTTTTAACCAGCTCTAGAAGAGTGAAGAGTTGGCAGTCAAGAGCACACTCATACTTCAGAAATATTGCAGGGGCCGTAATGAATATTATATAAATGTGTATTGCCGTTAAAATTGATTTTCTCTTGTATTAATAGTAATATGACTACATCAGTGAGGAAATTTAAAGATGCTTAAGGGTAAGTGGTGCTAGAGAAAATATTTGGCAGGTAGATTCGGTGATCCAGTTGTGTTTTCCCGACACATACATAAAGTGTGTCTTTCTGATTTCATTAAAAGCAATTTCACTGGACCCAAAATATGAAATAGATAAAGTCAAATTTTATTTATCTGAAATGTGGGGGGGTCCTAGTCATCCAGAGTGCCACCTGTCTGGGGAAATGTAAACTGTAACAAAAGTGCTAGGAACTAGTAAAGGGTGTGACCATAAAGCCGTCACACCCTTGATTTCACCTAGCTGAAGGGTCTCACATAAGTTATTTAACCTCGTCGGTGTTTAGATCCCTGATCAATTCAATTTTAATTCTAACTCCAAAATCTTCAATTCTGCACTGCACTTTGAAATCACACCCAGACATCTCACAATCTGATTAACCTCATCCTTCCTTGATGACTTCAGTGGTTCATGCTGGCTGATTACCATGGGAATGCTGACTGGATGAGTCCCCCACCCATTCACACAAAGATAGTTCTTACATGGATATTTCCATGTGAACTTTTTATCCATTGATCTGTGATTATTCAGTATGCAAAAGTTAAAAAAAAAAAAAAACCTTGACTAGGAAGCAGGTGACACATGTTCCATCCTGGGCTTGGACACAAAGCTTTCCCTTCCCTTTTGTGGACTACAGTACCTTTAGGTTTGAAAAGTAAGTATAAAAATATGCATCTTGCCTACCTCATGAAAAAAATACTAAAAGATTAAATAAGTTGACTCAAGGGATGAACAAGAAGGGCTACGGGAAAGAAATGGACAGCACACATCACACCGGTGCGTTCCTGGTTACCTGACGGGGAGATGTGTCTCCAGGAAATAGAAGGCTCCGGCTTCCCTGTGGCCAGACAGGTGAGCGTGACGTTGGTTCCTTCGTTGATGGTCATATCGCTTGAGATGTCGTATATCTTCGGAGGAACTGAAATGGTAAAATACATGTGGTGAGAAGAACATACATAAAACTTTGTCAAACCATATTATTATCTCCGTGATATCATGAAATTTAAAAGTATGGTGAGGAAATACACTACAGCCTCTGGTCATTGCCTAAAAGACGGATTCTCTAGAACCTCAAGACATTCTAGGAGGAGAATGTTAAATTGGTTGGTTTTATTTTTCTATAATTTTCAGATGTTAAATATTTGAGGATAAATGGAATATTTAATAAGAACAGTGTTGAACACTACTTAAATGAAATATTTCCTGTGAGTCACTTGTATTGAGTCAACAATACAAGTGACTGATGTAGATTGATAGAACATCATCAATTTCTCTATGGTGTCTGGCAGCGTCATTTTCATGAAAGTTTTCCTGTTGAAACGTTTATATAAAACAGAAACCAGGAAGAAAATTAGAATAGCAGAACTGTTACACCTACAAGCTGATTTAAAAGCTGAGTGAGATGAAACGTGTACCCGATGGGTGAGACCTCAGGGTCACAAAGGCGTTTTCAGCCTGGATTTTCCACCTGCCACATGGGAGGGCTGGACTTTCTCAGAATTTATATTCTGAGAAAGGTGAGTCCAGTAAAGGTTTCTTATCTGAAAAATGCCGTTTGAAACAGATGTCTACACTTCCTGACTTTTCCAAACTTTTGTTATACCCCGCTGCACTGTAGCCATGAGAGCAAAGGAAGAAATATTATATTGTGTTTTCTTTGATGTAGAAGTTTGTATTTCA
Organism: Galagoides demidoff; assembly: GCA_963574575.1. Classification (NCBI taxonomy): domain Eukaryota; kingdom Metazoa; phylum Chordata; class Mammalia; order Primates; family Galagidae; genus Galagoides; species Galagoides demidoff. The sequence continues at coordinate 28,408 of CAUYQV010155732.1, read as the reverse complement.
GAATTTGATCAAGGGATACACTTTGGGAAATGTTGGAGAGAAAAATCTCTAAACTAACTTCCAAGATTAAATTTCCATGTTCTCTGGGAAATCAAACGGTCTTATTTAATCCTCACACAGTGTCAGTATGAATTCTGGGTTCTCCACTGGCTACCTGAGCTGTCTGGGGCAAGCGACTTAATCTCTCTCGGCCTCAGTATCTTCATCTGAAAGCTGGAGGCAGTAACAGGACAAATCCCGAATACCTGCTGTAGGGATTAAATAAATCTATAAACATTCAAGGCCTTACAACAGCACCTGAGATCAGCATGGGCTATTATTGTCAGATGCCATAAAACAATATGTGGTGTTTGAATTAATTTTAGCTTTGTATGTTTTCTGTGCCTTAGGACTGTTCTTGGAAATTTATCTCTTTGGTAGTGTGCATGAGTGATGTGTGCCATAAATAAATTTTTATTTTCTTCATAAAAATTATAGTATGTTAAAGCTCTCGATCAAATCTAAATGAATAGAAACTACTTTGATAATTATTATAAATATTTTTTAAAGTGGAATTCTTCTAATTGTCCTATTGTTCGGGATTTCTTTATGCAAGAGATATGTTCACATAGTTACTTTAGATGCCAGTAATTAAAATCTGTTGTGACAATAAATTAAATTACCCATACTTTGAATATTGTCTTTGATATTTTTATGGAATCAAAACTCTTCTACAAGAAAATCGAGGATTATATGATTACAAATGTAAAATATTTGATTATGTGTAATTGTTGATATGATTGAGGAGAAGCATTGTTTGTAAGTTATACACCATCATAACTGCTTCTAAATGGCGTAGTTTAATTGGCATTTAAAACACATTACCATAAACTCTTTAGGCAAACAATAAAAAATATCAAAACCATCCCAAATAGAAGACTCTTCTCAGGCTGAATTAAAAATATTATGAACTAGATTGGTTGCTTCTTTAGAAAGAAAGTGGAGATCATTTTACAGGTCTTACTGGTGACTAGGAGAGTATGAACTTACAACACTAAAATATATATATATCTGATGTTTGAATGTAGGTGTATACATTTTATATAGGGGAGTATGAAATACATAAGGAGATAGATACACACACACATTATATATATGTAGATAGACATACATCAATTAATGATGGTCCCTGACTAATGACATATGACTTATGAATTTTTTAACAGTGTAAAGGATTTTTTAAATTATGATATTGTCAAAATTGTTTGAAGTGAATCCTTTCTTATTCAAGGCACTTCACATGTTGTGATTCCTCCCACTGTCCATCCAGGTCATCTTGGTTCCTCATAAGTTAAAGTCAAGTTTTACCTTCAAGGGGGCCCATTTAATAGAACAGGTGTTCAGCCCACAGGTGTTTGGTCAGCTCACAATTCCCTTATTTGGCTTCTTCATCTTGATAAACTCATGAAAACTTCACAAATTACCCACCGAGAACCTCCGGGATCTCATTTCTTTAAGCAGTTGACCTTGCAGTTGTTTTTAGAGTAGATGGATCTGCCTGGTTCCTAATGCAATGCCCTCTCTAAATGTGAGTGCGCTCTCATGGTATTCACTCCTAAAACTGTCACACTCAAGAGCAGTAAGGATTTGTGTATAGGCCAATTCCTAAGGTGAAATCAAATTATTAGGTCTTTTATATGAATGTTTGACTTCATGATGGTGCAAAATGGATTTCTACTCAGCAGAAACCGGGCACCAAGTAGCAACACAACCGTTCCCTCTTTCATCTTCTGTCCAGTATCCAACAGATTGCACAAGATAGTCAACACGTCATTATAAAATAGGCTTTGTGTTAGGTGATTTTGCCCAACTGCAGGCAAATTTAAGTGTTCTGAGCATGTTTAAGACAGTCTGGCCTCAGCAATGCTTACCATATCTTCAAATCACCGTAGGTTTATCGGGACATAGTCCCACAGTTAAGTTGATGAGTGTATTCATCTACTTACACCTGCATGCAGACGTGCATAGATGCACAAGTACACACACAGAGGTCCATGCATGCCAACGCCTTCTATTTTTAAACAAGGAAAAGTATAAAATAGTATTAATACTATTCTCATTTATATAGATGATAGGACTAATCCGGCTACTTTGTTTACATATAACTGATTCAAGGTTGAAGAGCAGTGTTATGTTTCAGAGAAATGAGGAAGACCCATAAGAACACGCATTATATCCTCTTAAAGTGAATTATGTTGTTAATTCTACCTGATTATAAAATAGATTGGTTGCTTCTTTATATATCTACATATGTTAAAAGGTCTAAACATTACAGCAAACTAATACTCAACACTAGTAACCACTACATGCGGAAATGACTAAGGTTAGCAGTAAACTAGATTTGATATTTGACTGTGGGAAAATTGTGTGGTGGGGGAAGAGTGCTGAATTCCAGGTGTGACACGTCCTTCTCAGTGATTGCAATCACCTCCCAGGGCCGTATAATTCAGGAAATGCTACAGGAATAATCATCTGGAAAGAGAATGTTAGCAACAGGAAAACCCTCTGGCAAGACTCCTCTCCCCAGGACACATCGCCTGCTGGCAATAGGGGCTGTGTGCAGAGAGGGCCAATGGAATCCTTCACATGCACCAAGGGTTGTGGAGGCAAAGCCAGGTGATGTTTTGTTGATTATTCCGATCCATTACATATTCAGTGCAAGAATTACAACTTTTACTGAGAATTATGAAATGAATAATTCTGGATCCAAAGGAAATACAAAAAATTTAAAGCATAACTCTTGCCCTCAAGAAACTTAAAAAGACAGAAGCAGATTGGTATCTATGACAAACACCTTCCAAAGTTTCCTTTCCCATTTTACATACGTAACAGGTGTCCACTAGGTACATTGTCTGGGTTCCAATTTGCAGAGATTTGTGTTGACTTCTTCTAAAGTTAATCATGTAAGACAGTTTATGCACAAAGTTATTCAGCACTGTGCTATTTAAAATACAGAACAAGGAGGCTGGGCATGGGCTCACGCTTGTAATCCCAGCACTCTGAGGGGCCGAGGCAGGCAGAGCAATTGAGCTCAGGAGTTTGAGCCCAGAGTGAGCAAGAGGGAGACCTGCCTCTAAAATGGGCATTGTGGCGGGCATCTGTCGTCCCAGCTACTTGGGAAGTTGAGGCAAGAGAATCACTTGAGCCCAAGAGTTTGAGTATGATGCCACAGCACTCTATGCAGGGTGACTGAGTGAGACTCTGTCTCCAAAAAAGAAAGAAAGAAATATATATAGAGAACAGCTATTAATCACTTCAATATAGGGCAACAGAAATGGAGGTATAGACGATTGATCAATTGGACAATGTTTACAACTGTCAGCTCCATCACCAGAATAAGGTCTGCACTGAGGAAGGGTCTGGGATGGGCCCAGGGAGCATTGGGGTGAGGGGAGACAGGAGAGAGAAGAGATAGCTCAACCCTGGTGCCAAAGCAGAGGAGAACGGGAATGTCTCGGGTGTGTGAAGAAGAGTGGTTCTGGTACTGTTTCTGGGTCACAGTTTGAGAACAAATGATTCACACACACAGATGGGAAGGATTCTCAAACTTTCTGAATGTTCATCACCTCTTATGGTCTGTCCAATATCCTAAGCACTTGCAGAGGAACAGAACAGTGAGGGAAGTTAGACACTATTCTAGATGCTGCTCTGTTTCTCCATACCTGCCTTCAAACTCCCTCAGATCTTTTTTTAAGTAGTGAAAAATAATTTAGATGGAGAAAAGTAAATGTTCGTAATCAATTCAACAGTTTTTAGGACATTAAATAACCCCGTATTTTAAAAAGCATTTTGGATTTTTGTGCACTTTAAGTACTTATGAAGGTAAACTTGTCTAAGGTACAGAAAATAGCTATTATTATTAATTACTACAAACTGTAATTGGGACATATGAGAATTTACAACTTAGTTCATAAATAATTGTTGGATATCACAAGATAGAGAGACCAAAATCAGAGATCTTCCTAAGCAACAGATGTTGAAAGTGCATTTAAAAGTTGTTGTAGGTGAAATGTTTTTTTCTAACCCCCATAACCATTTACAGAAAACACTTCTAGACCCTCAAAATTCATAATCCGCTTGTGTTTTAATTGTTTAGTGATCTAAAATTCAACTACTAATTAGCACCCAGTCTCTTCCTATTCAGTGATTTAATAATGAAGAGATAATACATATTTTGATGTATCTATAGATTTAGATTCTCTAAAGATAATTTAAACCTCTTGTTAGCTTTACTTCCACCAAAAATTTAGGCAATCTTACCTGCCCCCCCCATCTGAGCCACCTGCTGTGTCAGAGTCCACAGGGCATGATGATGAGTGATTGAGTTTGTGAGTGGTTGTTTTTTTTTCTTTTAATGTGTACATATTTTTGACCCATAGAAATAAAAGATCATTTCCATTTCATTTAATGAACAGTCTTCAAAGATTTAACTTTACTTTCTTCTAAGAATTCAAGTCATGTGGGACAAAACCATTAACAATTTGAAAAGACAGTGTAAGGAGGAGTAATCTGTACCGACACAGGAATCAGGCCAATGCAAGGTGTTTTATTTCATTAAAAGTCTATGCAGATGATTTTAGAAATAATAACTAATCTATACCTCTACTAAATTGCATGGCACGTGAGGTTGGGCTACATGTGATATTAAAACACTTGAAGGATGCACTTACAGTTATCTTAACTGCAAAGACAAGATGCAGACTGTTTGGCTCTGCTCAGTTGCATTGTCTCATGGAAAATGTCAATTCAATGCCCCTTCCAGTTCTTAAGATGGGACAGTCCATGAACGACCTCATCACAGGTGAAGCCATTGGGAGGCCTTCTTTAGGCAGGAGGAGGTACAGTGTGGATGGAGTGTTTATTTAATCCGTCCCTCAAAAACACACAGCTTATTAAAAACATCAATAATTATAATCATGGAATTCTGGGTGCAAAATCCACCTGCTCCTTCAGATTCAGTGTAAATTCAAAGCAGTGTTTTAGAAGCCGGTCTTCCAATAGCCTCCCATTTGTTCTCTGAAGTTGCAGGTGCATTACCAAAACCCTTTAAAGGGTTGATGTGTCTGTTGAATTATGCACACAACCACTACCGACCGCTGCTCTGCACGTACGTTACGTTCACTGGGACAACCGAGAAATAAAAATAAGGGCCACGCCATCTCTCTGACATCCCGCTGGACCCGCCTTTCTCATCTAAAAGCAACACAGATTTTTCTGAGTATGTGTTATGGTATGAAAGCTAATTTTTTCATTTGTGCCCCTCCCAAATTCATATGTTGAAATTCTAACCCCACCAGTGTGAAACTATTAAGAAGAGGGACATTTGGGAAGTGATTAGATCATGAGTGGGATTCCTACCCTGTGTCTAACCCCCCTGCCCAGCCGTGTAAGGATTCAGTGAGAGGCGCTACCTCTGAGAGGCCTTTGCCCTGGACTTGCCAGTCTTCAGAACTGTGAGAAATAAATTTTTACTGTTTATAAGCCCCCTAGTGTGTGCTGTTGTGTGATAGCAGCCACAAGACACTCGGGGAGTGTGTATCTTGTGGAAACAATCTTTGTTCCCTTAACCTGCTGCCCATTTCCACTCCTTTTCTTCTTCTTTTTTGTTGTATTCTCTGTGATTTGTCAGTGTCGTTTCTTTCTTTCCTTGCTTATTGTTTCTTCCCTTCCTAGAACATACGTAGAAGATGAAGATGAAGCTGTTCACTTTCCTTGACCGCACGTCCCTGGCACCAGGAGGAGCCTGACACACAGGGGTAGTCGATACACATTTGCCGAATTTTCTTTCATGTGCTGAGCTAGTACTTCCTCAACCCGCTGGTGAAGATTCCCATGAAATCATTGCAAAGATGAAGTCATATCAATTCTGAGACTGTACTGGGAGTGTCGTGAGAGTCCTGAGAGTGCTGTGTGACTTTTTCAACGGATTCTCTGAATCTAGGGATTCAGTATTCACTTCCCACCAGGTAAAAGCAAAGCATTTTCCTATGCTATTTCCTTCTACAGTTTCTGCCGTGAAAATCCGGAGAAATAATTGGATAATAATTATACAAATTTATTTTCAACAGAATGGGCTATTACATTTTAGGGGTCTTATGTGTGTCAGTTAGAATACTTGTTACTAAAAAGGAATATAATTTTAGAGTCAAAGGATTTGCCTCTAATAGTATGTGCATGCGGTTTCTACTCTTTCTTTCTTCTTTCCCTCCCTCCCCGCCTCTCTTTCTCCCTCCCTCCGTCCCTCCCTCCCTCTGTCCCTCCCTCTCTCCCTCTTTTCCTTCCTTCCTTCCTTTCCACAGAGTTGGATTCTGGGTTCATTTGGACAAAATCTATTTCTGAATCTTATCCAAACTGCTTGAGTCAACAAGCTAGATATAACTGAATCCTAAGAGAATAGGCTTTTTCACACTCCCACCTCTGGTAATGGCTGGCAGTATCAAAAGGACAGTCTCCCTTTCACTGGGCTGGCACGTCCCATTTCAGTCCTGGTCAGCCCTCAGAAAGTGACAGCAGAGCTGTGTTACATAACACAACTCCTGGGAAAGGTGCTGTCCCCAACCTGGGAGAGTGCACTGTTCAGGCTTTATGCTGTTTTGTTTTTCCTGACGTGGCTCTGGGTGCTCGATGGAGTCACTGTCTACATCCAACCCGCCACCCTGTTTTATGCAGCTGATAGATTATCACCTGCTACAGTTTATGACATTTCAGAGATTTCTATGGAATCTCATCTCTTCACTCAGAGATAGTGGAAAAAGGAAGAAGATACCCAAGCATGAGTGGTAAAGGCAAATTTACCATATTTGTGTATTACCTGCCAATTAAACATATCAGGACAAATTGGGAGCCAGGAATATGTTTGAAAAAAATATATCTTTAAGACATTGGTTCAAACTTCAAATCATGATGCTACCTTAGTGCTTCTCTTCCTTTAGAAAACCCAGTGCACATTTTTTACTCAATCCAGTGTGTCCGTCAGGGGGTCAGGTATAAAATGGGACAAAGCAGGCATGACCGAATTCAATCCTTCCATCCATCCACCCAACAGATATCTATAGGCACCAACTTTACCAGGGTGGCTAATCTTAAGGAGTCCATACAAAGACCTAGAAAGACATAACACTTCTAATCACAACGTAGTGTCTCCATGTGGTATTTTGGGAACAAAGAGTTATAAATCTAAGTATTCCCATAGAATCAGGCTTGGAAGGGATGCTGATGTGGGATAAAGCTTTTTGAAACAGATGGAACCTGAGCAGAATCTGAGAGTTTAACATGGTAGTTTCTTGTAGCGGTGACTCATTAGGGATAATCCGATGAGTTCTCATGACACTTGAATGGAAGGGAGGCTAAATTAGGACATCCCAAACCAACAGGTACATAAGGAGTTCCAAAATCTACATTGTGGAAACACTGACTTACAGTACTCCCAAAAGACGCCTCCCTAAAGCTGTCTTCCTGTATTTAAAATCTAAACTCTAATTAGAGAGGCCCTCCTTCAGATCCTGAGAGCAGCTGTTTGCATTCCAAGGCCTCCTCATTATTAGTATGCAGCTATCCCCAGAGGACAGGTTCCCTAACAGCTTGCGTCTATTTTCAAACTTACTGAGAGCAACACGGTCGGTGTAGACAGAACATCTTACTAGAAACAGAAAGATGCCACAGGCAATATTTTTTCATTGTGTGGCTTTCCCTTGAAAAAACTCAAGACTGGTTCCCCATAACACGGCAACCAGCAATGGAGAGAAGGCAGCAAGTTTGCGTGGGGGATAAACTTCACAAGATACAGAGTTCTGGAAAAATTAAAGTAGAAATAATCGTCCTCTCCCTTCCCTTTCTCTCTAGCTTCTTTAGACTCCGAGCCTCACAAGTGGATCACGCATCAGTAAATGAGAGAAAACAAGTAATTCCTACATATTAAGATGGATTTCCTCACTGAAGAACAGCATAATCATCTGCTATGTAGATTTTTGGTGAAAAATTAAACTCACAAACACAAGGCTTAGTATGCGTGAAAACTAAGGATGATAAAATAATTTTTTAAAGGCTACTGGTTTAGAAAGGATAGATTTCAGTAGCTTCACATTTATGTAATGATTTTTAAATTTTTGGTTGAGGGTAGATTTCTCACTTGCTGTACAAACCTTCTGAAGGCAAAAATAGAGCATTGTTATACAAGAATTTCAATATTTTGGACTATCAACCTTGTTATTTTTGCCTCATGTTGGCGGGAGGATCGATAGCTGACCCCTACACGTGAGTGTTCCTACGCCAGGGTTCACGTCCCTGCGGCACCTCCGGCTAACTTCAGCTTCACTTACTCGAATGGTGCAAAGATATAAAATACAGCTTAAAATCAGCACTATAATAGCAGCTAACCCTTCAGGCAACAGCAGCAGCCGCCGCAGCAGGAAAGCTGGAGCACACTTAGAGCGGTGTTATTTATCCCAGGGAATCTACGATGTTTGCATAATTCACCCTCGTCCTTAGCAGAAGAGGGTCACACAATCCACGGCAGAACGCTGCCGCTGAGCCCCCTTAGAGCACGCTCCTGTTTTGGTGTCCATGGCTCATGAAGGACCACCCTAAGGAACCACCTGCATATCTTTAAAACCTTCAATGATGGTAATATTTTATTAGGAATCAATAATGAGCTTTTTTCCTGGAAACAATTTGGCAGTATCTTTTAAGAACTTTAAAAATTTTGAACCCATTGAGCCAGTCAGTCCCCTTCCAGGAATTTATGTTAAAGAAAGTAGACACCTTCCTTCAGGGGCATCACTATTCCCATAAATGTGGGGGCCATCTCTACCGCTGCCCTGGAAATGTGCCACGGATACCCTCCGGAATGGCCAGAGTGAACTGCTCTTGCCTCATCCTTGGCAGTGAACTATCTTCCACATAAACCAGAGGAACGAGCCCAGCTGTGTCCAACTAGACCCCAGCTGCCTTCTTTGCAAACATTTCCCATTGCTTAAAGCTTGCTTCAGGGTTTCAAAAGCACCAGAGAGTTCAATGTCTACCCCCGGAGTCACAGAGTTGTGCCTTAACACCTGGCTCTTGATTTCATGAGGTAAGCCTGCTCAGGTTCAATATGTGTGTTCCTTGTTAGGCTTGGGGTCCTAAAAATGTGTTTTATCAGATTTATTTTTATATCTAAAAGCTTCTGTCATGTTTTTTGTATTTGCAGAGAAGATGTGCCATTTTAGCACCATTAGCAAAATGACACCGTCTTTGAAGTACACTGGTTTCTTTGTTCCTTGTAAATAACATTTGTTTTTCTAATCATGATGATAATATACACCTACTGAAAAATATATAAGGAATGAAGAAGAAAAATAAAATCACGTTTTAGATGGAAACATCTAAAATTACCCTTTGGCTAAATGAATAGATATTGGCAATTTCATGTGATTTAATTTAATGTAACGGCACTATTTAGTGGGAATCACAATTAGTAGTTTGATCTATTTCACTTCAGTATTTGTGTTCACGCGTTTCTACTTAGATTCTAGAGAGTTCCCTGTGATCCAACAAAGTCACTGGGAAATTGCTGCTGAAGCCTTGGCTAAAAATAAATGATATTCCCTTCTCAACATACATGCTCTAGAAAATGAACTGGAAGGTGGTTGGTTAGGAACTCAGGATAGGCGATCTTGGCTCTCTGCCTTTCTTATTGGCAACGTGTTTAACAAGAGGATGCCTACTGAAACGTTAGTATCTGTTGAACATTTACTCCCAATAATGTAGTAGAGGCTTAATAATTTTTTGTTGGCAGGGGAGAGGTTTATCCCAGGGAAAATTCTCTATGGCCAGCCTTCAACTCCTTTCCATCCACCCACCTGCTTTAATGGCAGGTGGCTTGTGGGGCAGTTTTATAACATGACAGTCCTCCACTGAGAATATCGTCTCTCCCGGCCCCGGCATCACAGTAAGTATTGAGCAGGCTCCTGGCTGCTTCCAACAATAGAGTTGGGAAGGAGGTATGTTATACTGTTTGAAAAAAAAAATAACGTGTCCCCTGCCCTGCTTTCTGAGAACACACACTCAGGAGACCCAAGACACTATAGTTGGTGGCCACCCTGGGGCCATGATGCTGGAGGGAACGTGTAGAAATGACATGCGAGGACACCAAGGGAGAGTCTCAAACACAGGGTCAGAGAGAGCCTGCACAGCCCTCCAGCCCTTTCAGGGTCCAGCTGCTTTCGTCATCCTGATGAGGTTCCAAATGCTCTGTTCAAGTGGATTATATTTCAATCTTGGGAGTAAAATAAGTAATCATAGTTGCTGAAAGCCACCAAGTTTTGGCATTTTTTTTTAAAGAAGAATGAAAGTTGGAAGACATACTACCTGAGTTTACTGCTCATCATAAAGTTACAAAATAGACAATGTGGTTTTGACATCAAAATAGACAATGGAACAAAAAAAGAGACACTGGGAATAAACGATAATATTTCCTCTGAGGGTCATATTTCTGTCGATTTACATTAAAAACTAAAATACTTCGAAGTTGTGGGTAAGTGACATATGTGGGCAACACCAGTCAGGACAAAACCTGGATGTGTCCACTGTGGTGACGGCAGGGCCAGGCAGACGGCACCAGTTACAGAGAGCAGACACCACTCATAATTTCCATGTAGAAAATGGAAATCTTCCTTAGACTTGAATTGTTAAATGATTCTGTACCATACAACTTCATCGAAATATCTGTGGACTTACCCTGGCACCAATCCAAATGATACCTTTATGGGAATTTGAAAAAAAAACTGGCTTTTACTGGAGACACTTTATCATCACATATTGGGAAGTTTTTACGATATAAAAATTCACATGGTCTATGGAAATAAAGAGTGGCTTCAGATTTATGTGGGTACAGTTTCACCATATGCTGCCAGCCCTGTGTGCCACAGGTCCGGCCAGGAATTCACAGCCTTCCCGTTTCTGCCTCACAGCTTGGAAAAGCTTCCACCTGCCCTTGCTTTGCAGACTCAAGAACCCTTTTTGGTATCCCGCGGTTTGTTGTTTTATAGATGTTGCACGTTATCACCCTAACACATTATTGTTCACGTGTCTGGACTAACCATGATTAGATTTCCAGAGTCGCTAGAGTCTTTCCTTAGAAAACATTCTGAGAACAAGTTTTAACTCAGAAACGTAAAAGATAATTTATGATTCATAGTAATACTCTGCTTCTGAAAAGTAATTATCACGTATGCTTTTTTAACGGTCATGTTTCTTTATTTACTCTTCTCAAAGAGGGTGTTTTCTTTGTGTTTTTTTTTTTCATTTTTTCCAGCATTACAACCAAAGATTAGCATGCAGATATGTGCCAGGGGATAAAACAGGCCCTGGTTACATGCACGCATTCGTCTGAAATTAGATTAAAGGGTAATTTACCATGATGGTGGCCTGTAGATCATTAGTCACAATGGCCCAAGTATATTCTCTTATAATTCAATAGCAAAGAAATTGCTTTTATGTCATTAATTATATTACATTCAAAATTATATAAATTATTGAAATACTCTGCCTACTGCTAAGATAGAAGATAGTGCACACGAACAAAAAATTTCATTTTAAATTATTGACCGGAACAAAAAGGCAACCTTGACAAAAATTATTTTATACTAGGGCTAGCTAGCTTATGAGGCTTCTATTTAAAGATAATTCACGAAAATTCAAAACAGTTAAAATATTCCTAATTTGCTTGTCCTTAAATATATATTTATCTCATCAATGTCTTGATTTTCATCAACTGGATTCAAAACTACCTACTTGCTGTCTACTCTATTCTAATGAGTATTTTCATTAGCCAGGAAATTATTCTTAGGTAATAATTATGATAAAATAATGTGGAGGACCCATGTAAAAAAACCTGAAATTTACTGACTCATATTTTGCATCATGAGTGAAATAAAGAAAATATATAACTAATGGATTTTATATGTATATACAAAATTATATATTTGTATATATGTAAATATATACCTAAATGTGCATTAGTATAATGCACATTAGATAAATGTTACACTGAATAGGTCTGTTTGTATATGTGTCTCATAACATTATATGCCTTTGTTTATAAGAAATATGGTAATTAAGGAGAAAGTCTGATTCTCCTCAAAAGGTCTCTCCCTTACAGATGATTAATTTGCTTAGAAAATTTTTATTTATCATTTTTAGGCACCAGGGCTTGTGATAGGTGCTAGTGATTTAAAATTCAATAAAATGTAGTTGCTGTTTTGCTTATATATTATGGAAGGGAACAAAGACTGAAATAGATTAAAAGTATAATTAAATCAAGTTATATGAGAGACGTATACATAAGACATCATGCATATGGTAAAGGAAATTCACCCAGATCAAGGGAAGACGAAAGGCTGGCGGTGGAGAGAGGAGGACTTTTTGGAAGGATACACTGGGGCTTTGAGAGAAGCTGTTCTCAGTATAGTTACTGATGAGTGAGGGGGCCCAGCGGGGGGAGAGCAGGACCCATTTGCAGACCACAAATTCATCCCTATGGCTGCAACAGTTGATTGGCCGACTCGTCTGGGCACACCTACACTTACTTCCTTCATTTACTTTCAAGCCTTAAATAAGTTTCTTCTTTTTCTAGGTATTTCTGGAGAATCTGATGAAGGCAGAAACTATTTTATGTTGCCCATGCTTAGTACTCTGTGAGTGCTCACTAAGTATTGCGTGAGCGCATATTTAGCAGTTTTAAAAGCGCTTTGGGGGGAACTTACTCTTTAACACATTTATGAAAAAGCCAATCTACCTCATATTAAGTAATATATTCCAAGGACAAGAAATGCCTATCATTTTCCATTTTGAATAAAAGACAGTGTGAGTGAACTACTCCCGAGCATGGTAAGTGGGAAAGACTGATCTGCTTCTCCAAGGTTCTAGGTATACGACATTTTCACATCCCAGTTGAAAAGTAGCAAGCATTTTAATCTGGAGTTCTAGGTACTAGCATATTCTATTTTTAAGAACTTAATGTGTTCTTATCTCTCTAACCTGCTGAATTTTCCTACTTTGAATTTTCCTGTCTCATCACTTGATCAATCCTCCAAAAATAATCCAGAACCCTAATAAATTACCCAATACATGTCAGCTTTTATTCTGTATTTTTGTCTGCACCTATTATAACTACTTATCATTTTTTCCATAGCGTAGCCACTATTATGAGGAAAGGATGGAAGGGTAAAAACTTTATCTAAATTTTTGGTTTGAAAGTTAAGAGAATTGAACAGTAAGGATTAGCTATGTCAAAATGACCCAATTTATCTTTTGGGTAGGCTAATAAATTTGCAGATAAGGAAAATTCTGTGAGCTTATTCAGTGCTTATAGATTTCAGGAGCTATTTGACAATTGTTAAAGACAGTTGAAGTAATAAAATAGAGACTTGTGGACAAGCTGCTCCTATAGCCATAAGAAGGTAGATTCTTTCAGTGTGAAGAGAGATTATTAGACGAGTTCCATGAATACCTATATTTGGTTGTTTCCTTTCCTCAATTTGAAATCCCTGGGATAAATCTTTTGGAGCCACGTTTACTGATAGACTGCACCAGAAGTCACACTTTCAGTTATAGTCACTACAATAAATAAAAACTTCATAATAATGGAATGTCCCCTAGCGTCTCAACTATGGCTTAGTAGGGATGGAGAATATAAAAGGGGATCAAAAGCACAGCCGTGCACTCAAAATGTCTAGAGCTTAGTTAGGAGAGGAGATTGGGACAGCAGTAACTAAAAAGTGGACATTAAAGCGGTCGTAAGAAAAGTTCAAAAAAAAGGATTATGGGATTTCAGGTGAGAGAATTATTAGATTTACCTAGGAGTAGAGCAATGGAAACTGGAGAGCAGAATCAGAAAAGATTCAATGAAGGAGATGAACTTTGACCTTGGCTTTGGATAATAGAGTAAGTTGAACTTGGGAGAATGAATGGGGGAATTGTGAGATGGGTCAGTACGTGGAAATGCTGTCATGTAAACATTTAGGCTATGTCTGGAGATCAGTCAGTTTGCCTATAAAGGAACTTGGTTAGAAACAAGGCTAAAATGGTAGGATGTACATATACCACAGTTTGTTGATCCATAGGCTCAAATAAGTAGCTGTTTAATTCTTGGAATGGAAAGAACATTTGACTAATATGTTTATAGGGTGAAAAGGAGACTATTTTCTGCTGTTTGAAACTCCACTGGTCAGTTTATATTAGCCTTTGTAATACGAGTATCACATCAGTGTTACTACCTAAGCAATTCTTGTGTGTTTGTGTGTGTTACTGCAGTCACAGTGTATGCACTCGGATTGATACGTTTGTATAAACAGATGGGAATGTCTTTCTCAGTTGATGAGTAACATAAGAGCCCTTCCCATCCTGCTTCACCAGACACCTAAACCCACACACTTTCTGCCCTGGTTTCTCTTTTTTCCTACGTTTATCTCCAAATTGTTTTTAATCTCTAGAGATGGGATGACCGCCTGCCTTTGAAACATATTGCAAACACAGCAGTGACTATGGCTGATTTTTGCCAGTCAGTTATTTTATTGAAGAAAACATGTACCAAATGACAGCAGAGTTACCAGCTGATGAGATTTATTATGTATATAACATTGTGCTTTTGGTAGGGAGTCAGCAGAACCGTGCTAGTACTGTAATATCAAACTGTCTGCATCAGGCTGGGAGCTGCAATGATCAAATGGTACCTCAAGGAACTGAGCTGTGTGCTTGCTACTGCATGGTGTTTTTGAAAGGGGATTAAACAAAATTTACAGGAGGACAGAATAATAAACTTTTGTAGTAGAGAAATATACTGTGTTTTCTCTCTGTGTGTGGCAAGGCTGCTAATTGGTCACCAAGCCTATTTCCTCTTCTTGGCACCCAACTGGGTTCTGTTTCCCAGAATTCCTTGCAGTTCCTCATGATGGAGTTTTAAACAGTGGAATCTGAGCAGCAGAGACATGTGCCACTTCCAGGCTTGGCCCACAGAAACCTCCCATGGGTGATCCTCCATGCTATTTCCTACAGTTTGATGCCTATGGCCTTGGAAATTGGAAATCACATACTGAAGATGGCAAAAATGTAAAGCAGAAGAGACAGTGGACGTAGGCCACCTACAGGGAACAACTGACTTGGATGTTCCATTAGCAAGAAATAAATAATAGGCTCACACAGATTTACGGAAGAAACCTATTAATATTTAAAGAACTAATTCCTATGTTACATAATCTCAAAAGAAGATTCAAAAAACTAAATATGGAGACATAATTGTTATTTTATCAATCTATTCCTAAAAGTAAAAAGAAGTACATACTACCAATTCATTTCATGGACCAGATATAATGTGATATTAAATGCAGACAAGAAATACACAAGAAAATCAATTTCACCTATGCACACAGGGAATTTTGAATTATAATATTGAATCCATCAAATGAATCCCACATTGTATATAAAAATTAGCCTAATGTAAGATTCCTTACACCAGGAATGAGGAGATTATTGAACAATTTGTTGATTTGGTATTCCATGGAAACAGACTGAAGGATAAAGGATCTTATCAATAGATGTAGAAAAAGCATTATATAAGGAAGAACACTATTGGCTCAGCACCTGTGGAGCAGCAGTAGTGTGCCAGCCACATAAACGGGAGCTGGCGGGTTCAAATCCAGCCTGGGCCTGCCAAACAACAGTGACAAGCACAAGCAAAAAAAAAAAAAAGCTGTTGGTGTGCAGGAGCCTGTAGTCCCAGCTACTTGGGAGGCTTAGGCAAGAGAATTGCTTAATCCCAAATGTTTGAGGTTGCTGTGAGCTGTGACATCACAGCACTCTACTGAGGGCAACATAGTGAGACTCTGTCTCAAAAAAAAAAAAAAGAGAAGGAAAAGAAAAAAGAAAAAAGAATACTATTACTTATAACTAAAAACTTGTAGAAATGAAGTTTGGAAATGTCGGAAATTTTGGGGAAAAAGTTTCTTTCATGTGACTAAAATAATTTAACTAATACTTCACAATTAAAGATAATGAGCACTGTTAATTTTTGTTAAATTATTTCAACATATTTTGTTAAAACTGAAGCAAGATAAGGGCATCTGCTGTTACTGCTTTAGCTTTGCACTGTAAGGGAGTTCCTGGCCAGTTCAACAAGATTTAAAAATAAATTAGAAGTATTTAATATAATTACTAGAAATAAAGTTGCAAACAAGTAATTGCTGATAGATATAATGTCTGCAGAATATTCAAGAGAAGTTATATATTATTGAAATTCATGAGAGTTCAGCTGATTACAGAAAAGATACTAACCCTCCCTGAAATAAATCTATAAATGTGATCCAATTACAATAAAAATCTCATTTTACTTGTAGAATTCAGTAAAATTAAAGTAACATTAATACTGAAGAGTAAAGGACCAAGGGTAGGCAGGATCAGCCTTGAAAAAGAAAAAAATAAAGAGAGGAACTTATTCCATCTTATTCTCAAGGCGAAATTATAAAACCCTGGAAGAAAAATACAGAATAGGATAAAACTGGCACATCTGGGAAACAATGAACACTCAGTAGACATGCGTGTTTGTGTTTGGGTGTGACAGGGAAGTATTACAGGCCAGGGGAGAAAGGTTCAATCGGTGTGCTAAACTAGTGGCTACCCTTACAAAAGTAAAGATTAACGTGGACTCCAATCTCACATCACACACAGAAATAATTTGTACATGGGTTAGGAGACCAAATATTAGAAACATTTTAAAAAATATTTTAAAAACAGAATTACATATGATATTGAAGTTAGAAAGGAGTAAAACATAAAACACCAACCACAATAAAAAGATTGATCGATATAACTGCCTTAAATTTAAACACTAGTGTATTGTGTATCTCTGAGACATCATTGACAAATTTAAGCAAAGCCACAGAGTTGTAGCTGTGAATATTAACTGACAAAAATTCCTGAATATATAAAGAATTTCAACAAGTGAATAAGCTTAAAAATGATAAAAAGAGGAATCTTTCATGAACAATTATTTAAAACATTCGACAAAAAGTAGAACTTCACTCTTAGTTAGAAAAATTTAAATAAAACAACCCAACTTAAAATCCATAATATAGGTAAACAATAGAAGAATAGATAATATCAAGTTGATGAATATGAAAAATCATCTACAGTTGAAGACTGTGTAAATCTACAAGAAATTTTGAATGAGCTAATAAATCTGAAGATATGCAAATATGTCTACAATTTTACTAATATTTGCATAACCTAGAGCCTTATTACATTAGCATGTTGTCCTGTATCACCTGGGAACTTGTTACCAATGCAGAATCTCAGGCACACCCAGATCTACTAAATCAAAAGTGGAAATTCAACAAGATCTTTGTGTAATTTATATCCACAGGAAAGTTTGGGATACGCCGTTCGAGACTAAAGTAGAGCATAACACTGAATGCACCAAATCGTATAGTATAAAAGTGTAATACCATTTATGAGAATCCTGAAAATATATGACTCTTCTGTAAATTATCATGGTGCACATATGGAGGTGAGGTTATTAAGTATGAAATTTCCAGCTTCCTTCAGTACCAGTTTGACAGTTGTTGTCTCTAACATTTCACTTTGACCCTCCTTGTCCTATTTTTATTGTGAAAATACATTCTCATTCCTTCAACTGCACATTTTGGCTTGTGATTATCTTTCAAATTATTTAAAGGAATTTTGTGGAAATTGTGATAAGTCAAAAGTTTGTGTTGTTTTTGAGTGTGAGTTCCATTGTGGAACCAGTGCAGACCAGACAGCTGGAGACACCGATGGAGGATTGGGGAGGGTGTGGCTAGTAAATGCACAGCTTAGTTTGAGAAGGTCTGTTCTTATGACTTTAATTTTGAAAATAGGCTTCATGAGCTGCCGGAGACCAAGGTGGATCATGATGAACTGAAAGCTGTAGGGGAAGCAAATCGATCTCACCCTATGTGTGAATTAGCAGAGAAGTTTAACGTTACTATTTCAACAATATTAGACCATTTGAAACAAATCGGCAAGACATAGAAGCTGGATAGAGGGGGCTCTACGTGGATTAGTCCAGCAAAGGAAGAGAAATCATCTTGAAGTTTGACTTTCTTTGATGTCATGACATAAAGGCAAACAATTTCTATACCGTATGGTTATGTACTATGGAAGACAGATTCTTTCTGACAATCAAACGTGATCAGCACCATGGCTGCAAAAAGATAAAGTGCCCAAACACAGTCCCAAACCTAACATTCCCCAGAAAACCCTAATGGTGTCTGTTTTGGGGTCCAGCACTGGTATTATCCACTACAGCTTCGTGAAACCTGGTTAACTGATCAGAGCAGATAAGTACTGCACCCAGTGGAATGAAATGATGAGGATCCTTGAGATTAAGCAGCAGAGACTGGGCCACAGGGACAGGCCAATCCTCTTCTAAGACAAAACTCAACCATAGCAAGCTGCTTAAACTACAGATCTGGACTTAGAAACTCTCTGGCATCCACTGCATTCACCAGACCTTGCACCAACTGCCACTTTTTCCAGGCTCTAGATCACTTCCTGCAAGGAAGAATATTCCACTCTCACCAAGCTGTGGGAAATGCCTCTGCTGACTTCATCACCACTCATTCTCCAGGCTTCTTGGGTGCAGGGCTCATACACAAGCTACCGTTACGATGTCAACGCTGTGTTGATGGTTCACATTCATTGATTTCTTGTGCTGCTTCTCCACTCAGATATAATAAACTAAACTTTTAATTTGAAATTGGACATCTCATATTCAATGACCTAAGTGATTAAACATAGGTCTAATGCTTTTTAGAAAATATATAAAAGCATACATGGAAAGGACACATATTATCTCATGAGTAGATATGGCTAGGAATAAAGGGGAATTAGAAGGGGTAAAATTTAGTTTTATGTACATATTATTTCCATTTTATAACTGAAATGAATCAGTATTATCAAATGGATACATTAGTGTATTAGTACATTAGTGTGGATATTAAAAGTTACCTGTATTTTTCAAATTTCATGTATATTTAAAAATTAAAATTGTGACTCAAAGGGTCCTGATTTCATGAGATTGCATGAACCTGTAAATGAGACCATGTGATGTTTGAATGAAGGAACAGCTTTGTAAAGTGAGCACTATATAGACACTAACTGCCATCAACATGTTTTAACAGAAACTGAAACACAAATCACAGATATCTGCTATTATTACTAAAGAAATGAACTCAGTACAAATTGAGTCAAAAGCCTTGTCACTTTTCAGCTTTAAAGTCCAGCCCTGTCTCTGACGATGCCGTCCCCCTTTAAGTGTTTTCTATTTTTTCTCACATTTTCAATCCATTCTTTTCTTCCTTTTATCTTCCTTATTTTTTCCTTCCATCTCCCTCTTTTTGTTTTATTTCTTCTTTAATTACTTGCTTCTTTCTTTTTCATGCAATTTCTTCATTTTTTGTGTGTCTTTTCTCTTACATTTTCCTGTTGTTCTTATCCCGTGGGGTGACAGGCATCAATTATGCGAGTGAATTATCACACAGTTTTAATAAAGAATTTCTAGGTATAAAACATCAAATGTATTTGAACCAGTGGGAATGAATATTATGATAAAATTGAATTCTTTAAAATTAAAACAAACAAATACAATGAATATAAATGGAAAAAAAAGAAAACCCACAACATCAGTTTAAAAATACTTGTGACTTATTGGGTAGGTTTCCAGTAGGTTCTGTGGTGTGTGTCACAAAACATCAGACCATAGCACTGAAGCAGTGCAGGCATTGTGAAATTATACTATCTCAGAAGTGTTTGGAAACTAGAAGCCTACAGGAAGGGAGCAGTGTATTGTTTAACACTATTCTGTGAATAATGAGTGGCTGTAATTCAGACTAAACTTTGGGGATCATTTCAGAAGTCTTAGTCCCAGAGAAAGCCTGCATTTTGGGTGCACACGTAGGTCACAGGAAAAGCAAACTCCTGGTAATTAAAATCTAGCTTTTACTGCAATGCTGATGCTGATCTTGCCCTCCTAACTGCATATTAAAGTATTTCTGTATTCTAATTGTTAACATTCAGCTCACCTGAACTGCATCTAACCTCCTCCCTCTGCACCCCCCACTACCCAGAGCCATGCAATTTCCCTCCTAAGCACAGGGTGGCGCTGCCCAGCCCAGCCGAGCTTCAGCTGGTACCCGATTCTCAGCCCTCTCCAGGGCTCCTCCTCAAGTGCCGGGTGTGCTGAGAAGAGGATACTCCGTGAAGGTGCCAACTGTCACTGACTGGATTATTATTATTATTTTTGAGGTAGTGAAAGTAACAAAGTTATTGTTTTCATTCTTTTTTTTGCAGTTTTTGGCCAGGGCTGGGTTTGAACCCACCACCTCCGCCAAATGGGGCCTGCGGCCTACTCCCTTGAGCCACAGGTGCCTCCCCAAAAGTTATTGTTCTCTTTAGGACAAAAAAAAAAGTATCTAGAAACAGATTTTTATTTTGTGCACTTTCATCATGTTCAAACAAAAAATGGAGATCGAATGTCAGAAGAAACGATGGAGTGGTCTGGACACGGTGTAACCGTGGTGACCACGTTGCCTTTCTCACCTAACATGGAGGAAAAATGACATAATAGGTGGAATAATGTTTCAAGATGAATTCCAGAGTAACAATGACTTTGTCAACTTTAGTTTGTAAGTAACTACTGCGTTTAGGTGTTGTGCAGTCTCACCCAAGGCAGGTGTCAAGTCCCTTACAATTCCCATAAAGAGGCGGGGCCTGACACATAAGGAGACGTCACAGAGGTGGGCCGGCACATCATAGAGGCGGGGCCAACACATACTAGACCGTCACAGAGGCGGGGCCGACACGTATGGAGATGTCACAGAGGCGGGCTGACACCTACAGAGACATCATAGAAGCGGCCCCAACACCTACAGAGATGACACAGAAGCAGGCCCGGCAGGGAATGAGACGTCACAGAGGCAGGGCCAGGACGTACAGAGACGTCACCAAGGTGGCCAGTAAACTTCCCAGGGCCTTAGCCAGGTGCACAAATCAAGGTCGGAAGAGCCCAAGAGAAGTGCTTTTGCCTGAGGCCTTGGGAACCTTTGTAAAGCCTGGACGTTTTGTTGGGGCCACATGAGAAGCAGTAGGGGCGTAGGGTCAGGACTCCGGGTCGTTCATTTTTACGATGCTCATACATTTGGAGCTCATTGAATATTTGTCAGATGCTGGAAGAAAGACTTTGATCCTTAGGGAAGAGAAAAGGGGGCTTCATACAAGCCAGCGTTGCTTGTGGAAAGACAGGTGAGGCCAATGAGGGACAACTGCAAATATTTCTCGAATTCTTAAAATGTGTCGGCACCAGGTGATGTGCCTCTCAGTGCCTTGTGGTCATGCTATGAATTGGGAATTACCAACCTAATTCTAAGAGAAGGAAACTTTGAAGCAGACAAATGGCAAGTTCAGGTCCCATCCCAAGACCATTTTTTTTCACTAAAGCCTGTCTTTGGTATATACTAAAACATTTTGTCTGCTCCTGAAGATCTAAGCCAGTGGTTCTCAACTTTCCTAATGCGACGATCCTTTAATACAGTTCCTCATGTTGTGGTGATCCCCAACCATAAAATTATAGTAGCAATGAAAATAATTTTATGATTGGGGGTCACCACAACATGAAGAACTGTATTAAAGGGTTGAGGCATTAGGAAGGTTGAGAAGCACTGATTTAAATTATTAAGTCATGGTAATAAGATTCAAAATGAAAATGTCCTATTCACAGTGTAAGGCCATGGACCGTGGAGTGAGCTTGCCTTGAAACTCTCCTATTTGTTTGAACAAATGACTTCAATTTTATGATCCTTATTTCCCTCTGTAAAATTTGGATAATTACACAGTACATATCATAGTGCTTTGTGAGAATATATGAGATTGTGTATGTGCATAAATAGCACATGATCTGACACAAACCATGTACTCCATCGAGGTCGGCTTTACAGAACCAGCATTAAATGTGTTCCCTCGAATAACTTCAGCAGTCTTTCTTGTGTTTTTTTTTTTTTAATTTTTTAATTTCAGAATGGTTGTGAATAATGTATACATTTCTCTTAATTTATTCGGCTGTTTTTATTTCCTTCAAAATAACATTCTCTGGGCACTGACTCCTTCCATGATGAGGTAGATGGCACTCTAAATTTAGTCATAAATTTTCTATTTGGGCTGATCATTGTTATTGAGTATCCTTAGAAAAAACAAACAGGACTCATTTTGTTTAACCAGCATCACTGTTGTAGAAAGTGCTCAAGCATAAAATCTCTGTGCTTTTTCCATTAGGTACATTCCTTGTCATAAAAAAATGTATCTGAGTCTTTAGCTTCAGCCAATTGGTGGCTGATGTTAAAGGGTACAAACAGCCAAACATTCTCAACGTTCCTGACGGGGGCCACACTCTCCACGTGGAGCAAGCAGAACCCAGCTGGGCAGGAAAAGCTCGAGCAAAGGCTGGCTGCTGAAGCTTTGAATGCATTCTGATTTTCCCACTGTCTCCAGCCCATTTAGAGGGTAGAATCAGATGTGGTACAGCAAAATCCCCACATTACCCCTCAAATAAACATCACTGAAAATAAATATTTTAAAAAAGAGACATAATAAAGAATCACAAAACAAACCTTGGAGAGAAGAGCAGTGTCAGCATAGAGAAACCCCAGCACATCATGGAGCAGAGGAAGAAGGTTGGCAGCCTTCCCTTATGCTCCCCTTTGATCTATTTCATTGACAAGGATGTCAACACAATTTCTATCAGTAGCTGCAGATATTATATTAAGAGCTCTACCACTCTGCATTATTAAATGTATGCCCTCACCTGCTTTACTAGACTGTGAGCCTCTTGAAGGTAGGGGGAAGATCACATTTGCAGAGTGATAACATTGTGGGTACTCAAATACCCTGGTGTGCTCCTCTCCCCTCCCTTTCTCTTTCTCCTATAACATTTGTATCTACTTTCGTTTTTAAATTTTTAGAATATTACTGCAGTACACATCTTTTGGTTACATACTTTGCTTTTGTACTTTTTAAGTGATAATTATGTGTGCTTTCCACCCAGAATTTGTGCATTTTATCAGTTAAGTGTGAATTAATCCCATCCCTTCTCCTCCCTCTCGCCCATTTGATTCCCATGGAATTTTTAAAATCCACAATTGCAAAGATGTGGAAACAACCCACGTGCCCATCAATACATGAGTGGATTAATAAAATGCATCATATGTGTACCAAAGAGAACTACTCAGCCATAAAAAAAAGAAACAGCAATGCTGTATCTTTTTTAGCAACCTGTATGGAACTGGAGACCATTCTTCTAAGTGGCATGTGGCAAGAATGGAAAAACCAACACACGGCAGGTGCTCAAGACTGAATCGGAACTGGGTGACCAACACTTAAGTGATTCTGTTGTCAATCAGCATTACTTTTTCTCAACACATATTCCTCTGCCCTGATTCTCTGCCTTCCTCCTCACCCTCACAGAGAGCTCTGTTCCCACCCAGGCTCTTCCTTCCATGTGGACCCGACTCAAAACCTTCATTGCACAGATTTTCCTTGTTCTCCTACATCACCTTTACCAGGTCATGCCCACGCCATGTGTTTTATTTCTCCAATCCTAAGGAAAAAAAGACAATCAACAAGAAACAAAAAATCTTGACCCTCTTCTCCTTTCTAACACTGCCTCCTGTTGAGAGTAAAATGCCACATTCCCTGTAGTCATAGTCTCAACTGATTTCAGGCCACTCTTTGTTGATTGCACCCCAATTAGGCATTCACCACCACTCCTCTAAAACCACCCTGTCTCCAGCATTCTGCAGTGAGGCACATGTTACTTCACCTGGGGAGCAATTCTCAGCCTCAGGTTACTTAATCTGCTACAGCTCTGACACAGTCGACCATTTTGTTCCTCTTGAAACACTTTCTTCACTTTGCTGTCAGGAAATCCCATTTTCCTGGCCCTTCCTTCTCAGTGTACTCCGGATGGTTTTTCCCATCTCACTTCCCAGTCCACTCTGATGTTTTTCCCATCTCACTGGCTTCCTGATAACAGCATCACAGGGGCAGGTGATGCCCTCTTTATTTATGTTACTCCTTTCATGATTCCATCTAATTTCATGCTGTTAAATACCAGATGAAAAGCAGACAACTCAGACAACTCTCTCCTGACTGACAGACACACATCTCCCTACGTCTTAACCTTGAATTGAAGATGCTGCCCTCTCCGTACCTCCACCAGTTGTCTGATGTATTCCTCAGCCCAAACATGTCTTGTGAGAAGTCTTGTGGTTTCCCACCCAAATTTGCTTTGAAATCAGCCTTCCTTCCTTATGGCGATTAATAACTGGTGCACCTCATTTTTTCCAACCCAAATCCTTGAATTCACCCTTAGATTCCCTCTTATTCTCACTCTCCACATCCAATATCAGCAAATATATTTGTCTCTGCTTTCTGAGCCTCTTCCTGCTGTCATCCATGTCCCCTGAAATTAATTCTCAACACAGAAGCCACAGTAATTCTTATAAAATAAATCATTGTATTGCTCTTCTGTTCAAAACACTGCAATAGTTGTTCGTCTGTTATGGTTTGAATTGTGTTGTTGTTAGAAATATGAACATTAAAAGTGATTCTGATGAAGGCTCTGAAAGGAGAAAGGAAGGCTGTAGAGAAGGCTCGTACTGTTTTAGAGAGTCCACATGTCATCACAAGGCCAATGCTGGTTGAAATATGAACACGAAAGCCACTCAGGTGAAGTTTCGGGTGAAAATGAGAAAGTGCTTTCTGAAACTGGAAGAACGGTGATCCACGTTAGGGGGTGCAAGGAATGCCCTTGAATTGTTGTCTAGCGTGTTGTGGATGGTACAGTGTGTGAACAGTGGAATTAAATACTTAGCTGAACTGAATTCTAAGCAAAGTGTTGAAGATGCAGTGTGGCTTCTTTTTACAGCTTCTGGTGAGATGCGAGGGGAGAGAGATGAGCTAAAGAAGTAGTTGTTAAACAGGAAGAAATCAGAACTTAAGAGTTAGAAAAATCTCAGCTCAGGCCTGGTGTAAATAATAAGAAAACATCTCCTGGAGAGGACAGCAAGGGTGTGGCTAGACAAACACTCCATAAGGAAATTATTCATGCACACCAGTCCAGGAATGCATTAACAAGCTGTGGTATGTGTGTACCATGGAATACTATACAGCCACTAAAAAGGATGCAGACTTTACAACTTTTGTAAAAACATGGATGGAGCTGAAATACATTCTTAGTCAAGCATCACAGGAATGGAGAAGCAAGAATCCAATGTACTCAATTCTGATATGAGGACAACTGATGCTAATACATGGTGGGGCAGGGGGAATAGGGGAGGGTAGGGAGGACAGGAGGGAGGGGGTGAGGGCCATGGTATGTGAAGCACCTGTTGGGGGTCGGACACTCCTAGTAGAGGGACTTCACCCAGCAAACGTAAGCAGTGTAACCTGGCTCATTGTACTCTCAACGATTCCCTAATAATAAAATAAAAAGAAATTACTCATAGATTTAATAATCCATATGATGAGAAACTAGGACAAGCCAAAAGACTATTCAGATGTGGACATGCTTTGTCCTTTAAGAATATCTTTTAGAACGGGAGTGTTTATCCTATTACTGTATTTGAAAATACGTAACTCACATCGTTTCAGGGTTCACAGCTACAAAGAACTTTGCCTCAGGATAAGTCATGCCTTGAGTCTCATCTATATCTGGCTTAGATGCTATTTAGGTGAAAATTCAAACTTGAAATTGATGGTGAGATGGGTTAATACTTTAGTGCCGCTGCGATGGGGTGACTGCATTGTGCAAATGGCGTGAATTCAGGGGTGGTGGTGCCGAGGTAAGGAAGCTATGGACCAATTCACTGTCCCCGGAATTCACATGTTGAAGCCTTAACCCCAACATGACTGCGGAGGGTTAGAGATAGGCCCATGCGGTGGTAATTAAGGTGAAATGAGTCCATAGCGGTGAGGCCCTAATTTAATATGAGCGATGTCCTTACAGGAGGAGGAGGAGACAGCAGCGTGTGCACGCTCTCTCTCCACCTTCACAGAGCTAGGTGAGGCCACCCCATGAAGACGGCTACCTGCCGGGGAGAAAGACGGGCCTCATCACAAGCCAGTCCTGACCGCAGCGCAGCCAGGGGGCTTCATCCTCCAAAACTGTGAGAAGATAAATACTTGTTGTTTAAGTCACTGCAGCTCAAGCAGAATAATATACATATCACACTCAGAGAAGAGCGAAGGTCCTTCCAATGACCAGCAGTGGTCACTCCACAGCCTTTGATTTATCCATTATCAGTGACTATTTTCCGCCAGCCCTACGGAATTCCTTACCCAGCAGCACTTCTCTGCCTTAGGGCCTACGACTTTCAGCTTTGTTTCCTCGGACTCTTTCTTTGGACATATGCATTGTTTTTTCCTGCACTTCTTTTAAGTTTTTATTCAAATGTCACCTTATCAAAAATTATTTCCCTGATTATTCTATTAATTGGTTTTAATCTTTCCACCTTCCCTGATAAAAAAATTCCTTCCCCAAACCTCTCACCTTGCACTTATCATATAAATTGCTTATGTGTGTTACTAATTGTCCCCTCTCACTAAACTGCCTTGCATGGCTGACAGCTGTTCTTACAAATTTCCTTGAATAGGGATTTTTATCAACCTTGTTTCTTGCTCACTGTTGATCCCCAACGCCTAGAATAATTTCTTTTGGTGATAGATGCTTAATAAAAATTTGTTGAATTAATTAAAAGGTATATATGGTTACTTCTGAGCTAGTCAAATGACCTTCCTATCTGTATTTCTATTGCCTCTCTGATAAATATAAAATATTTAATTTTTTTATTATAATTTATTAAACATGAATGGAATACAAAGAAAATAATAAATCAAGCTTGATGCTAACAAGGAGAGGAATCAGGAGTCTAGAATACAGCCCTAACATTTCTTTCATTTTTGATATTTATTTGATGCTAGTTTCCTAGGTAATAGTTGGAAATGATTACACAGGAATATAACACTTATCTTAGGCTGTGTTTATTTATTCATGTGTTATAAACTTGATAATAAACAGCCATCACTGGGTCCTGCTGCCAAGCTTCCCAATGACTGTGAATGTTGCAAGGTGAATTAATTAGTAAGAACAGATGTCAGCCATGTGAGGCAGTTGGAGGAAGGCTGCTGGCCACAGTCCAGTTGCTGGTCTTATGGCGCAGTGTAAGCACAGACTCCATACGTGTAGAGACACCATCCAACTTAGGTTCACATGTGAAATCACGGAGGAAGCTTTGCACTCTTTTTGAATATCACTTTCTAGGATAATAACACACTCACACAATTTTAGAGATAATTGGAATGTTGTATTTAGCTAGCGATTGCCTCGCAAGCTCATCACAGTTTGCAAACAGTATTTACAGTTTCTCAGGTTTCCTTTGTAATATGCTTACCTACTTGTCTGCTGTGATATATAACAGGCAGAGGACTGGGATGCGTGTGCACCTGGTTTATTTAAATGGCAAATTTTGATTCATGTTTGCGGTAATAGGCGTTGGAAAAGCAAACCGAAATTAAGTGGCTAATGAAAAAATAATGACTCTGGAAAATCTGCTTTTGTAACCCTCTCAAGTTCTCATGATCCAAATAAAAATGACTGAAAATAATCTCAACATGGGACAGGGATTTTAATCTATTACCTTTTAAGAAAATTCGTAGTAACTTAGCTTGTGAAACATCTGCCACACATTTACCAATAATTTGTGTTACTTAGTTCTAAAATTAAGCAAGATTTAACCCCCCCCCCCATTTCAGTAATAGGGTAGATGACATGTAATTATAAGATGCATCAGGAAAGGTCAGGCCTAACCAGCAGAGCCTTTGCGATCTCCATGTGGACCTGGTTACCTTTCCAGGTTAGTTTTATCAGTTTATCCTTCAGTTTCATCAGTTATTGATTTGGTCTGGCTAAGAAGATGAAAGTGACATTGGAATTTCTAAGAAATTCATTATAAGTTATTCAAACATCTAACTCCTGAAGCTAATCGCCATTTGAATTAAAAAATTATCTTAAAGTTCTCTCTTTAATACTGTAGTTGGAATCCCTGTGATTCAGGGCTTAGAACGGTTAAAGAATATCGCCCTATATTAATAAAGATTTTTAATATTGTAATATTAAAAAGCATCACATGAGTGTGTAGGTTTGTGCAGTGTAAAAGATAATTTCAACTCAAAATCCTTTTGGAAACTCCTCCTATCCACCCTTGCAAAAAGAAATCCAGCAGATACTTTTCTTCCTTCAGTTATAATT
>CAUYQV010155729.1:0-23577 GCA_963574575.1 Galagoides demidoff | reverse complement strand
CTTCACACTGAATTGTAATCTTAATGGTAGCTTCCTAATGTTACTTCACTTCTTTGTATCTGTGTTAAATTCTTACTGAATGTTTGAAAGTATATAAGATAATCAGTAAAGTCAGGCCTGGTCGCTGACCTGAGCGAGTCTTGACCTCCCTTCAAATCAATCATCTCGTCTGCAATTCCTTTTCCCTGCATCTCTGATCAGAGGCTCCGAGAACATTTTCACCTGTAGCTCAGTGGTTAGGGCGCCAGCCACATACAGTGGAGCTGGTGGGTTTGTATCCAGTCCAGGTCCGCCAAACAACAATGACAATTACAACTAAAAAGTAGTCAGAGATTATGGTGGGCCCCTGTAGTCCCAGCTGCTTAGGAGGCTGAGGCAAGAGAGTTGCTTAAGCCCAAGAGTTTGAGGTTACTGTGAGCTATGATGCCATGGAACTCTACCTAGGTGAAAGCTTGAGACTGTCTAAAAAATAAAATAAAATAAAATATAAATAATATCTCTCTCCTAGTTTACCATAGCCCAAGTGAAACAGCAAAATGAGAGAAGTCTAGGTATTTAGCATAGATTATTCTATATTAAATAGAAGTTTGGAAGAGAGGCAGAGAAAAAGCCTACTGCAGAAGATTCCCAGGATACCTCAATTGTGGCATCAGAAAACAGAAGGAAAATAGACTCTAGGGGTGTCTCTTCTTCCTTTGGTTCTTTACTCATTTAATCTCTATGCGTTCCCTGCTTTGTTTTATTTCTGAGAACTTCTTGGGTGGGATTATCTTAAAAACACAAGATGACCATAAGATTGTGCACATATACATACATGCATTTTTTTCTCTTCCTCCTCTTGTTTTCCTTCTCCTTCTCCTCCTCCTCCCCCCTCCTCTCCTCCTTCTCTTTTCCCTTCCCCTTTGTCTTCTTCACCTCCTTCTCCTTCTTCACTGTTATTTACATATCTACCAAAAGCATGCCAGTGTGGGCATTTCAGTTCAAGTATCCTTATCACATGTTTTTTTTTTTTTTTCTTTTTTTACTTTTTTTTTTTTTTTGAGACAGAGTCTCAAGCTGTCACCCTGGTTAGAGTGCAGTGCCATCACAGCTCACAGCAGCCTCCAACTCCTGGGCTTAAGCGATTCTCTTGCCTCAGCCTCCCAAGTAGCTGGGACTATATGCATCCACCACAACACCCAGCTATTTTTTTGGTTGCAGCCATCATTGTTATTTGGTGGGACCCAGGCTGGATTCAAACCTGCCAGCTCAGGTGTATGTGGCTGGCACCTTAGCCACTTGAGCCACAGGCACTGAGCCTCACATGCTTTTTAAAAGGTAGCATCCTATATACAAAAAATGCAACTTTCAAGTGTTACTACATATTTCTTAATTGTTCTTCAAGAGTTCATTGGCAGGCTCGGAACTCATAGCACCGTGGTTATAGCACCAACCACATACACCAAGGCTGGTGGGTTTGAAACTGACCCCAGCCAGCTAAACAACAATGACCACTGCAACAAAAATAGCCAGGCTTTGTGGTGGATGCCTGTACTCCCAGCTACTTGGGAGGCTGAGAGCAGAGAATCACTTAAGCCCAAGAGTTTGAGTTTGTTGGCTGTGACACCATGGCACTCTACCAAGAGTAACATAGTGAGACTGTATCTCAATTTAAAAAAAATAGTTCAGTGACCATTTACACTGTTTTCAACATATATTGGCATGTAATATATAATTCTATATATAATTTATATAATTTTCAATATATAAAAAATATATATCCTGTCTTTATGAGTATATGTAGATATTGTAGCTCCTGGGTAGATGAGCCTATTTCATCATTATATGACTTCTATCTTTTTATCCTGGCTATTTTGACCTAATGTGTATTTTGAGTAATGTTACAGCTAGTGAACTCACTTTTAGTTACTTTTTTTCATGGCATATAAAGTTTTTGTCTTTTTATGCTTAGCCTATTTAAGTCCTTAAAGCTATAAAGAGTCTTCTGTAGACCTAATAATGTTGAAACAAACTCATTCTAATTCTATTCGGCCATATTATCTTTTTCGATTAGGGAATTTAAGTCATTCATATTTAATGTAATTCAGTTACTATTATCTTATTTCTTCTAGGTATGTTATCTCTCATTTCTTTTCTTTCCACCTTCATGTCGGTTTTATTGATTATTGTAGTTACTTGCTTTGAGCATGTTCTTAGTTTCTTTCACATAAATTGTGTAGATATTTTCTTTCTGAACACCTAAATATACCATTATTTAGAATACATTCATTACATAATTTGATAAAATATTTCTCTGTGTTTATATCAAAATATTAACAATACAAAATGTGTGTTTTCTATGTATGTGTACTTTTAGAAGACTTTAAAATTTTTTTTGAGACAGACTCTCACTGTGTCACCCTTGGTAAAGTGCCATGGCATTATAGCTCATAGCAATCTCAAACTCTTGGGCTTAAGTGATTGTCTTGCCTCAGTCTTCCAAGTAGCTGGGATTACATGAACCTGCTGCAACACTAGGCTATTTATTTATTTTTGGCTTCAGTTGTCATTGTTCTTTAGCAGGCCCAGCCAGGCTCAAACCCACCACCTCTGTATGTGACTGGCATCCCACTCACTGTGCTACAGGTGCAGAGCCTGAGACACTTTATAGGATGTGATTTTATATGACATACAGAGTTGAGTTAATATTCTACTCTGTGTACTTGAAGACACTGAGAATAAAAAAATACAAATCAACCATCTGTCTATGGGCAATTCAATTTTTTGTGCTTGTTTGCCTGTATGGGAATTATATTTGGTTTATGAATAGCACATTTTCTCTTGGTTGCTAGCCAGTGGTTATGTTATCTAGTAGGTGAATATTCATGAAAACTGTCTTTTTTAAAATTAAATCATAGTTGTGTACATCAATGCAATTATGGGATACAGTGTTCTGGTTTTATATACAATATGAAATATTTTCATCAAACTGGTTATCATAGCCTTCATGGCATTTTCTTAGTTATGATGTTAAGACATTCATATTCTACATTTAGTAAATTTTGTATGTGCCCTCATGAAAACTGTCTCAATTTTAACACATATTTAGTGGTGAACATACATATTATTTTGTGTTAAACATTTGTGTGATGAAGATGTTGTTTGAAAAGCTATGTAATCTAGGTAACGCTATTTTTTGTATTTTTTTGTAAAAAAAAAGTGACAATTTTTACTATTTTAATTATATAAATTATGTTAAGTCTATTGACATTCTCATGCTATATATATCTCTAGAATGTTTTCATCTTGCAAAACTGAATCTCAATATACATGAAGCTACTCTCAAATTTCCTTTATGAACACTACTCTATTTTTCTTTTGTTTCTACAAATGTAACTATTTTAGACACTTTATAGAAATGGATTCAAAGGTATTTTGGAGTAACTGCATTTTTTTCATTTACTACCATGTTAAAATTTGTCTTTATTAGAGATGTTGGAAGATTTCCTGATTTTTTTTTTTTTTTACATAGAGTCTCAGTATGTCGCCCTTGGTAGAGTGCTATGGCCTTATAGCTCACAGTAACATCCAACTCTTCACCTTAAAGGATTCTCTTACCTCAGCCTCCCAAGTTGCTGGGACTATAGGCACCCATCACAATGCCCAGTTATTTTTTGTTGCAGTTACTGTTTGGCTGGCTGAGGCAGTGTTCGAACCTGCCAGCCTTGGTGTATGTGGCTGGCATTGCACCCACTATGCTACAGGCACCAAGCCAAAAAAAGCTTTGGTTTTCAGATTGCAAAAGATAAAAGAATAGAAAGTTGAGTTGGAAGTTCCAATATTTAGAAAATGTAATTCAAGTTAAATGGGGTTATTATAATAATGATACCTTAGTCCAGTAGAATCAGTGGTTGTAAGAAGGACAGCTTGGTATGATGTGGTGGCTCATGCCTGTAATCTGAGTCCTCCAGGAGGCCTAGGTAGGAGGAGTGCTTGAACATGGCAGTTCTAGGCCAGCATAAGAAAGAGTGAGACTTGTCTTTACTAAAAATATAACAAGTAGCTGGGCATGGTAGCAAGTGCCTATAGTCCTAGGTGTTTGGGTACCTGAGGCAATATTAATGCTTCACCTCGTGCATCTAAGGTTACTGTGAGCTACAATGACACCATGGCAATTTATACAGGGTGACACATTAAGACTGTGTCCAAAAAAAAAAATCAAAGAGGAAGATATGCATACACGTGTGTGTGCAGATAAAGACCACAAAAAAAAAAAAAAAAAAAAAAAAGGCCAAACGTGGTGGCTCATGCCTATAATCCTAACACTCTGGGAGTCCAAGTCATAGGATTACTTGAGCTCACATGATTAAGACCAGCCTGAGTAAGAAACCTCATCTCTACTAGAAGCCTAGACAATAATCAACCAGGCATTGTGGTGGGCACCTGCAGTCCCAGATACCTGGGAGACCAGAGGATCCAGAATTATGAGACTACTGTGAGCCAGGCTGATCCCCAGGTACTGGGGCATCAAAATGAGACTCTGTCTCAAAAAAAAAAAAAATGGGGTAGTAATGGATTATGATACTATTTTCACACATATCTACATAACTAATTGCTTTTAACTTATCAAATATATTTCCGATGTGTACAATTGTTTGTATGTTAATTATATCACAATAAAAAAGGTAGGAAAAACATGTAGATGTATTCACTGTGTGTTCAATCTTCATTACTAATAAAAAAATAGGGGCACCCATTGCTCAGTGGTTAGAGTGCCGGCCACAGGCTCCAGAGCTGGTGGTTTCAAATCAGACAACTGGGGGCTGATCTCAGAAACCCCATGTTGGGAAACACAGGAAGTCACTGGCTGGCTGTTCAATAAAAGGACTCCTCTTTAAATTTGACTTGTCTTGGTGGTGTGGTCTTTGAGAGACTCCTGGGCATAACATAATGATCAATTATTCAATACAAATATTTATTGAACACTTCAGAAGTGACAAGTTCTGTTCTAAATAATATAGACGCAGTAGTTAAAAAGTATACACATTCCACCAGCAGGGAATTTACAATTTGGCAGTAAAAGTTGAACAACTACAGGTTAGTACAGGTATCTATGAAAGAGGGTAACTATAGAGAGACATGTAGCTACAGATAGAAGGAAGGACTCTTTCAGAAACTGTTTCTTCAAACTAAGACCTGAGTATGATGACATTTTATCACCAGAGGAAGAAGGTGCAAAGGATACATAGGAATGAGTGAAACACAATTGAGATCTATAATTAATAAGTAGAATATGGCAACTAAGTGGAAGTCTCATGGAACAGAATCACTTTTTAACTTCAACAGCTGCTTTTAGAATTGTTTAGGATTCATGATCTACACAGAAAGAGGGAGCTTACCAGGCTGTGACAAGGGCTACTTCCTAGGACTCACGGACTCACCAATGCCCACTGCCATATGGTATCTTCTAAAAGGTGTTTCCCTCCAGTGACCATTACACTCTGAATCCACACAGCTGAGAAGCATCCAACTCTTGTGGGAGATAGCCAGGAAGGCAGAGGCAAGCAGGAACTTAGGGGAAAATACCTGAGTGTGGTGGGAGGCACGGACTAAGGAGGCAGCTGAGCAGAACCTTCTCATTCTGCCCTGGGATCTGTCCCCTGGGTTACTCCCCACCTCTGCTTCATCTTCCTGGCAGGTTCCTCCCATCTCCTGGCCTGCTCACCCCAGAGGGCACAAGGGCTCAGTCTGCACAATGTCAGTCCCCAAGTTCTAATTGTAGCCCTGTATATCACTTGATATCCTTCATGTGCATGTGCATACCCCTCAGCTCCTCTAAAACTATTACCCAAAACTCCCTCAGAGGGACCTTCATGGTTAGGCAAAGTTCACCTGACACTGTCCCAGGCCAAACCCCCTGGCATTGTCCCCAACTACTATCTCACCCCTATAGTCCATCCACCCCAAAGGAGCTGCCAGCTCCCCCTTTATAGCCCTACAGCCACCACCCCTCTGACTGGGCTGTGGCGCTCACCTGCAGGTAACATAAACCCTCAGTTTATGGCAGCCTCCTGAGCCCCTGTGCACTGTTGTATTCACCTGTGGTGGTCATATCAACTAGGGCCAACATCGAAGTTCCTACAGGCCAGCCCTAGCCTTTTCACTTCCTGAACACCCAGAAACCTGTACCATAATATCCACATCTTCAATATGGCTGTCCCCATCCTAGCCCCAGTCTGTCACACAGATGTCAGGCCCAGGTATCCAAAACCATTTAGATGACACAGCCACTGATCCACCCTGATATTCAGCATGGCCTCTAGGAGAGTCACAAGACCCTTGGCCTTGATTTCTCATCTGTCTATTAAGGGCAAGAATTGGTGGGTAGGCTTGGTGCCCGTAGCTCATTGGTTAGGGTGCTGAGCACATAAACCAGGGCTGGCAGGTTCAAACCCAGCCCGGGCCAGCTAAAAACAACAATGAAAACTACAACAATGACAGCAATAATTGCTGGGCATTGTGGTGGGCACCTGTAGTTCCAGCTACTTGGGAAGCTGAGACAGGAGAATCACTTAAGCTGGAAAGTTTGAGGTTACTTTGAGCTGTGATGCCATTGAACTCTACCGAGGGAGACATAAAAAGAAAGAAAAAGAGTTGGTGGGTAGAAAGCAGGTCCCATCCCATACCAGCTCAGAATGCCTGGCATCTGGTCTCACTTGAATATTATATTTCCAACTTTCTCTTCCTCCCACAATGAGGATGTAGCACCTGCAATGCAGCAGTTGGTGGAAGTAGGTAGACTTTTTCCTCCTTGAATTACACAGCATCTACTCTTACCAATATCCCCACCCCCACCCCCACTCTGACAAGGTGCTGAACTCAACCAGCTGACTCATGCCAACAACAGCCCACTGGTATAGCACAAGGGGTGCTGAGTCCTGAAGGGGCCTGGCTGGCCTTTGGCAGTGGCAGAATCTGGCTTTGCCAGTTATTGGCTCCATATATCAGTTCTGCCAACTGTGGCAAGATAAAAATTCTAGCCTGAAGGCCAGTGGCCCAGAGAGCTCACTACAACATGTTACAGGGCTGAAGAATGTAAAGGGGGCAAGAGGGTCGGCGAGAGATCTTCCCTAGGCTGAGTCACGTCCTTGGGGACTGAGGTCACTTAGGCCACTGCCAGGGTGCCGAGGAAAGGCACGTGTCCTACCTGAGGAACTCTTCTCCAGTTCTGGGTCTCTAGTATTGAGGCAGGGATAGGATGGAGATGGAGCAGTGCAGCATAAAAAGGACCTTGGCTTAATCTCAGAAAAAAAAAAAGCCACAAATTTAGCCTCCTCTCTGAAGCTGGCAATGCTAGGGGATTTGAATTTTGAGGTAGCAAGAATCTGGGGTGAGGGAACAACACCTCCTGCTTTTGGACACACCTAAAGTTTCTTGCATCTCTCAGCAACGGTTGCCAGATGCATGGTTTCAGAGAACCTAAGAAAGGGGGGAGGTACCAGGAAGGGTCCTTGAAAAAGTCATGTAGCTTCCTGCCTCCAGGCCAGTTTCCCTGAGAGAGGATACTGAAGAAGGTAGAGGTCTAGGAGACTAGGTCTTCTCAAGAAGACCACAAGGATACACCTGCATGGTCCTCTCCATGGTGACTCTGCTCTTGGGAATTTGTAGACTTAACTTTCTGGAGCTTGGAAATTTCCAAGTTCTGTGAAATCCTGTAGTTCTGTAGGGACTGGAATGGCATGTCCCACTTGATTCCAACTGATCAATAAGAAGGATACCTATGGGGTGGAAATTTTTGACTATGGATAAAAAGGGAAACATCAAGCCATATGGGGAGTGCAGCCATTTAGAATTCTTCTATGCCATAAGCTCCTGGCTGGAGAATAAAGCCCTTCCTTTTGTAAATGTGGTGTTTGGGTGCTCCTTCTCTGTGTTGGGCCTCGTCTTCCTGCAATATTTTTGGTTCCCTGACTGGGAACAGAAATCATCCTTGGAGAGAACATGCACCTGGTAGTTGTTGCCAGTTCTCTGGACACCCACGTGGGGGCCCCTGATTGGACTGGGTGATGTGAACCACTGAGTGCACCAGAGAGGAAGTTTGTGCCCCCTGTGTGAATGCCTTGGCTGGAGGGAGAAAGGACCCCCTCAGCAGGTGTTCAAGGAGTCAAACACTGGGAGGAACTGACATGCAGGAATAGATACATACACAGGGAGATGTCTAAGGCAAGGTATGATTGATCTGGGTATCCCACTACAGAAGAAGGAGCCTGCTCAACTCCTTGGGCATTAGATCACTGGCAGGTCTGTTGAGAGGTGTGTGAGAGTGTGTGGATGCGGTGTGGCTGAAAGAACTCCGAGGATGGAGTTGGATCTCCTTTTACAGGGTTGGGGAGTGTTGGTTTTCCTCCTATGGCTAAGGGGCAGCTCAAATGGGAAATAGAGATGCCTAGTTTAAGAAATGGATTGGAACTGTGTGCATATGAGTGCTTGGAGAATGACTGAGATGGGTAACAATAGGTGGGAATGAAACGAATATGTAAGTGCCTCCTTCTTCCCTGGTCCAACTTTGCCCCCTGGCTACTCTGAGAAAAACTGGAAGTTCCAGGTTTTCTGCCTTCTGTCTGTCTTTGGTGGCCACATGGCTAAGTGGGACTTGGAGGACAATGAACAGACATTAGAAAGGATGTTGTTGTAGTTTTATTACTGGAACTTCTTCAGTGAGTCTTTGGTCTCAGGAATTTGACTTTTGAGCCTGCAGCTACAGATGAGTGATAAAAAGGGACTTTGTTGGACTGAGGGGCATGCAGAGGAAGTGGAAAGTGCCACAGCTCCTGGCAGAGGTCTCGTGCCTTGAAAAGTGTTGCAGTCTGGGCAGTACAGTGAGCTATGGATGGTCCTTGAATATCTGGGGGAGAGTGTATATCTCATGCTGGACCCATATCAGCAATAGGTCTCCAAGTTGGACAGCCTCTGGAAGGGGGGAGGAGGCTTACGTCGGATGTTTCCTGCATGAGTCCTCTGTCTATGGGTAAATAATTGGCC
The DNA here is from genome assembly GCA_963574575.1 of Galagoides demidoff. Classification (NCBI taxonomy): domain Eukaryota; kingdom Metazoa; phylum Chordata; class Mammalia; order Primates; family Galagidae; genus Galagoides; species Galagoides demidoff. The sequence goes on along the minus strand of CAUYQV010155729.1, from coordinate 14,556 downwards.
CTGAGAGATATTTTGGTCAAGACTTGGTAGATAGAAAAATACCTTACAAACAGAATGGGTGTTCTAGCAAATGAATGAATGTAGCCCCTCACCTTGGGCAAGGTTATTAGGTCTTTGCAGCGGTTTTTGTCTGGGGAGGGGATTAGGGTGTGTGCTCCTTAGTCAGGGTGGAACCATACAAAAGGTTTCAGGCTGTTCTGTTCATGAACTTGCTGGGGCTCAGAGGGTTTGTACCTGGAGATGGGAGTCTAATATCTGAGCTCACTGGAGCCTGAAAAATGGGGGTTCCTTATACAGTGCTAAGTGGGAAAATCCTGTATCAATATTATATCTCATAAAATGTCTCTCATTTGTAAAATGTAATAATTTGGGTAGTTTAAATTGTTGGGGAAACTAAGTCTTTGTCAAAGGATAAGATTATTCTCTTTTTAAACCTTCTAATCAGTTTGGCCGTGTGAATGGGTGCTTCATAGTAAACTGAGATTCTGTTTTGTGGGAAGCGAGTTTTTGTGAGTAAGAGAAATTAGACAGAAAGGAGAATGGCATTCTGTAAAGAAAGAATCTTGTGTGATAAATTTTGTCCTGAAACAGAATGGTTGTGTAAGAAAGTGAAAGGCAGAGCAAAAGTTAAAGAAAGTTTAGAATGTTTGTAGATTGTGCAAGTTAAATAAAGCTCATGAAAGAAAATTTGTGAAAGAACTTACATGTGACCCAGTTGACTATGAATTCCCTTTAAATTTTTTTGACTTGTAATCTTATTTGAACTAATGTTTTAAGCCAATATTTGACAAACCTTCCAAAATCAAAACTCTAAATTTGGGGCTTGGCACCTCTAGCACACTGGTTGTCCTGCCAGGCACATGTACTGAGACTGGTGGGTTCGAACTAGGCCAGAGCCAACAACAAAATACAACTCTAAATTTGGTCTTCTTGAAATATTAAGACCACTGCAAGTCATAGGAAAACAAATGAAACTTATTTGATTTATTAAAAATGTATAGGAAACACTATCAAATATGAAATGGTTATTAATTTTGTATGGGTTATGGTTATATATATGTTCCAATATTATAAAGCATTGGTCTGTCCTCACCTATAAAGCATTGCTCTATTCTAAGGTATAAGATATTGGTCTGTCCTAACATGTGTTACTGGTAATAATTTTAATTCATCTAATAAAGAAAGTGTTTTTTATGTAACTGAGTCTAAAGTTTATCCTGAAAAGAAAAAGAAATATTAAGAGAAGCTGAGGAATTCTCTTGAATTCAAATTCCTGACATCTCTGGAAATACAATACCTTCACACTAAAGGCAGATTCTTAGAACTTTCATTGGAAAGTTAACATATCTATGAGTATTGCTAACTTCAAACAACAGCAATCAGTTATGTGGAACTGGGCTAGTTTGTTATGGCTAAATATCATTGGTTCCTTCTGTGTTCTGTTTTCCAGAAGTCAAGAAAATCATTTTCTGTCTTTTGAGCTATTTGTAGCTTTTCAATTAATATATGTACTTATGAGCAGAATTTGAAACATGTATTTTTTTCCTTTTTCCTTGATTTCTCTGGAATTGAAAGCCATTTGTAAGTATTCTTAATTTCTGACAATACAGTTATTTGTATAAGTTCAATAAGAATCTGTTTTGTTCTATAGGACATGATGAAGGTACTGGTTATTTTACCAAGGCTTTGGCTGGAATAGCATTCCCAGAGGTGTACAGACTACATTAAGGAATTAAAATTAACTTTATAAGGCCAATAAAAAAAGCCCTTTGGAAAACTGGCCAGATACCCATCAGTAACATTTCCTGATCTGTGATAAGTCACTTGCTGATGGGTCCAGGAATCAAAATGTGCTTGAGAACCTTAAGAGAAGAGGAATTTACCCAGTGTATTCAGGTATCTAATGGTACAGATGAAACCTGGGCTCGTGAAAGGCTTTCAAGAGAGTCCAGCCTGACATTTCTTATAAAAGGAATTTAAAAAATTCCTTTAAAAAAATTAGCAAAGCCAATTTTTTTTTTTTTTTTTTTTTAGACAGAGCCTCAAGCTATTGTCCTGGGCAGAGTGCCATGGCATCATAGCTCACAGCAACCTCCAACTCCAGCATTCAAGCAACTCTCCTGCCTCAGCCTCCCAAGTAGCTAAGACCACAGGCACCTGCCACAATGCCTGGCTATTTTTTGGGTGTAGCCGTCATTGTTGTTTGGTAGGCCTGGACTGGATTCGAACCTGCCACCTTAGGTGTATGTGGCTGGCGCATTAGCCACTTGAGCCACAGGCGCTGAGCCGAGCAAAGCCAATTTTAAAGGAAAGAAGAGCCTAGATGGCTAATAATTAATTATTTTTTTACTGTGCTTTATGCAAATAATTAGTGTATTGAAGGTACAGTTTATTTTGGCAACTAAGTTAGTTCTGCTATAATATGTCTTAGTAAAGAAAAAAATTGGAGAGAGAAAAATGATTGAAAGCGAAAAGAGACTGGGGACCATCTGTATTAAATCCCAGTCTTGTCTGTACTGTCAACTCATAAAATGAGACATTACTGTTTTACTGAATTGAACTATTAAATGGGACTAAGAGATGGCCAAAGAGTATAGAACGGTACACTGTTATATTTACTCTGAAGTCTTAAGACTCCACAAAATTTGCCTGTTGGCTGCACTGGAAAATTTGTACAGTATTAAATGGTATCTACTGTGTCTGTATAGATACCTCAGGAAAAATTAAAACCTAAAATGAGAATTTCCCAGTAAATGGTGTAACTGTAACACTGTATCCTACTGTGCCTAATCACTATACTCTGCTGAGTCTGCTGCCAGCAGAAGCCAAGTGGCCCACTTGCATGGACTTTAAAAATGCCTTTTTCAGTATAAGACTGGCTCTGGGAAGCCAGAGGCAGTTTGCTTTCCAGTGGGAGAGACCAGACGTGGAAAATGTGATCCAGTACACATGGACCAGGTTGCCACAGGGGTTCAAAACACCCACAATTTTTGGAGAAGTACTGGCTCATGACCTCCAGAAATTCCTGACTGAGGAATTAGAATGTGTGCTGCTCCAGTATGTTGATGACCTCCTTTTAGAGCACCCTACCCAGGAGGGCTGTGTCCAAGGTGTGGACTGTCCTTTATGACATCTAGAAAGGTATGTGGCTATAAAGTGTCCAAATGAAAGGCCTAGATTTGCCAGCAGCAAGTAAGTTATCTAGGATTTACTATCCAGCAGGGATAGAAGTATCTAGGCGTGAAATGGAGGCAGGTCATTAATTGTCTCCCCACCCCCACAAGCAGAAAGCAGATTCAAGAATTCTTAGGCACGATCGGCTTTTATCATCTTTGGATCCCCAACATTGCTGTCCTGACTAAGCCCTTGTATGAGACAACTAAAGGAGAGGAAGGAGAGACCTTAGAATGGGGAGGAGAACAGGAACATGCCTTTTCCCAGCTAAAGATGAGGCTGATAAATGCATCTACATTGGGGTTACCAGACTTGGCCAACCCCTTCACTCTGTATATCTCAGAGAGAGGAAAGATGTCTATAGGTGTGTTAACCCAGCGGATCCTGGCCAAGGCCTGTAGCTTACCTCTCTGAGCAGTTAAATGTTCTGGCAGAAGAATGGCCACCATGCTTATGGACTCTAGCTGCTACTGCTCTCCTTGTGCGAGGGCAGAATCTCAGAGTGAAAGTATTCCACTCTGTGGTCACTTTAATGGACACTAAAGGGCATTTTTGGCTCTCTAATGTAAGAACACACTGAACCAAGCCACACTCCTTTCAGTCAGTGGAATGGAGACTGAGCATGACTGTACGGAAGTTATAGATAATGTGTATTCTAGCAGACCTGACTTGGGTGACCAGCCTTAAACAGTTGCAAACTGGGACTTGTCTGTAGACTGAAGCAGTTACATGACGATTCAAGGTGAGTGGTAGGCTGGGTATACAGTGGTTACCTTAATAGAGACTGTAGAGGCTAAGCCCCTACCCCAAGGAACATTGACTCAGAGGGCTGAGTTAATTGCCTTGACCTGAGCCTTAGAACTAAGTCAAGGGAAAAATGTGAATACTTTTCTGACTCTCCAAGTATGAGGGGTGCCGTACAAGGAGAAGGAACTATTAAATTCAGGGGGAAAGAACATAAGTACCATCAAGAAATACTTCAGTTGCTAGAGGCAATATGGAAGCCCTGAAGGTGGCAGTGATACACTGTCATGGACATCAAGGAGATGTTTCCACCATCACTAAAGGGAACACTAGGTTCAGTATTGAGGCAAAAAGGGCTGCATCTAAACTATACCAGGTGTCCTGAGTGGCTCCCCTCATCCCGTGGGTTCTGGAGATCTCACCTATCTACTTCCAGGAAGAGAAGGAACAGTTGGCAGCAGAGAGGAGCCAGGAAATGGAGGAAGAATGGATAAAGATGCCACATGGATGAATAGTAGTATGCTAGGTTCTAGGAGCCACTGTGGTGACAGGAGTATTTGATGAAGTTGCTGAGCTAGTACCTGTACATCTCCCACCTGCCAGCCCTGGCTAAAACTGTCAGTCTACAGTGTGTCACCTGTAACCAGTTCAATGCATGTCTGATGGTATCCCCAGGACTCCAGCTATATGGAGCAACGCCCTTCAAGGACTTCCAGGTAGACATTACTGAAATGCCCAAGTTTAGAGGGAACAAGTATTTGCTGGTGATGATCTATTAGACTTGGAATAGGTAAAAGCCTTCCCCACCAGGATAAAAAGGACTCCTGAAGTAGTAAAAGTATTGCCCAGAGAAATTGTCCCATGGTACAGATTGCCACTCTGGTTTAAATTTGACAATAGGCTAGCCTTCATAACAGAACTAGTGCAAATAATAAGCTAAAGCTTTGAATAACTTATAGGCCTCAAAGCTTAGACAGAGTAAAGTGCATAAACAGGAACATAAGAACAGAAATTGGTAAACTCTGCCAAGAAGCAAAGCTTAATTGGATACAGGCCTTGCCACCGGTGTTCAAAGAGGCCTTTATCAATCCTCTGCATTTAGCAGGAACTCCTAAAAGAACTGGGAAAGACTGAAGTGAATAAACAAAAACCCTAGAAAGAGTAGCAAGGAAAATCTCCACTGGGAATTAACCATGTTCTGTTTAGTCTTTTGTGTCTGTACATCCTTTCTCTCTGGAGGATCAAGGGAACCAAGTCTAGGTCTAGAATCAGAAACTAGTCCCCCTCAAATCAGGGTAGAAAGGACTTACACTATCATCCAGACCAGAGCATGGCAGTGAAGGTGGAAGGAATCCTCACCTGGAGTCATCATAGCTGGCTGCATAGGACTTCACTGCTCCTTGGAAAGTAAAGGTAACTTTTTGTGGGGGGGTAGTTTTTGGCTAGGGCTGTGTTTGAACCCACCACCTCTGGTTTATGGGGCCATGCCCTACTCACTGGAGCCACAGGCACCGCCCAGTAAAGGTAAATTTTAAGACAGTCGACATACCCTGCTCCAGCCACATACTGAGACCTGGCTGGTCAATGCACGGCTTAAGTCTGAGGAAACTCCTCGAGGGACTTGTGTTAATTGGACTTTGGGAAAAGGGAAGGAAAAGTAAAAACTTGTATGTATATTATCCCACCACCATGGTACAATTAAGGCCTGAGTAGAGAACCCAAGAAGAATCACACAGTTCCTAAAACCTCAGTGCTAAAAAGTAGTTAATATCCTGCAGAAACAAGATGCTATTGAGACTCCCTTAAAATATATGGGAGTCTCTAAGAGGGGAATGAGAGAGGATACCTGAGCAGGTTGAGGTCTAGGAGAACAAACAGGTCTTCTCAAGGGGACCATGAGGATACACCTCCACGGTCCTTTCCATGGTAACCCTGCCCTTGGGAATTTTTAAACTTAACTTCCTGGAACTTGGAAATTTCCAAGTTCTGTGAAATCCTGTAGTTCTGCAGGTGCTGGAATGGGATCTCTTGCTTAATTCAAACTGACCAATGAGAAGGGTACCTGTGGGTCTGAACTTTTTGACTGTGGATAGAAAAGCAGAGACCAAGCCACTCGCAGAGTGGGGCCATTTGGAATTCTTCTATGTCATAAGCTCCCAGCTACTGAATAAAGAAAGCCCTTCCTCTTATAAACATGGTGTTTGGGTTCTCTTTCTCTACATTGGGCCTCATCTTCCTGCAACATTCCCATTTGGAGACTTTAGTTTCTTATGAAAGTGTGTGTGGAGGGGCAGAAACCTGAAGGACTGACAGGCTGAGGACTTATAGCGAGTATAAATCTGATCATTGAAACAAGGCTCCCATTAAAGGGCCTCTCAGACAGGTGAGGAAACTGAGGTACCAGGCAGGCATCGACACATGGATAGGTCACTTGCTGCCTGGAACTCGGAGATCCAGGCAGACCTTCCTATTCCCAAGAGGGGTGGCCCCATTCCCTGCTTGCTCCCTCCTAATCCTCTCAGGCCTGTGGGGTCGCTTCCCTCCTCCACCCACTCCCCCTTCACTAGGCCAGGGCTTCTTTGCTCCCTTCTGCTGGACTGAAGATTAAGGTGTCTGTTGTCCCTGTTCCATGGGGGGAGCTGACTGTCCCCAGGGGAGGACTCCTGGCAGTTGCCCTCTAGGCCACTTCTCTGGATGTAAACCAGGAGCACTGACACTGTTTAGCCAGGAGTCATGGGGAACATAGTGCCTACATCTAGTGGGCCTGGCGGCCCCTCTTACACTCTCAAAGTCCCACAGGACCTTGACCTCTAGTGACCCCTTATTTCTGGGATATCCTTGACCTGGCTTTGCCATAGCAGCCCCATGGACAGATTCTTGAGACCACCAGGTCACGAAAGCAGGGGGGAGAAATAGTGGCTCCATGGGGTGTCATCTCATCTGGGTAGGGGAGCAGGGGCCGGCTTCAGCTGACGCACACACACGGTCCAAAGTCCATGGTCTAGCTTTGACAGATGCTGGCCAGAAACCTCGGCAAGAGGCAGGGGTCACTGATGTTGCTTCTAGGCTACTTCCCCAGCTGTGACTTCATCTTTGGATGGTAGCCCTAAGGCTCCAAGTGCCCCAAAATTTAGCTGTACCTGCTATGCTCCAATCTTCAGGGAGGAGAAGTAACAGCAATGTGTGTACTGGTCCAATGGTGACATTCATACCCAGCAATCCCTCCCCACCAGGCACACTTTCATGTCCCTGAGCCTCTATCTGCAGTGCTGTGGCCCGTCCCTGGTCCTCACCTGCAGGTCTTCGTGGAACACTGTACTCCATGTCCCACAACAACCACCACCAGGAGCAGGTGCCCATTAGGGGCCACAAGTGCTCAGGCTGTGACATCAGCAGGCTGAACCCCACACCCCTGGCCCCTTCCCCTGGTTCCACTACTTTATCATATGGGTCTTTTAGTGGTCTCCTCCCCCAGGGTGACCTAAAATAGGATTTATACCTCTCTGTCTATGCCAAGATAGTGTTTTCATCCCTGCAGGGATGTGGCTGGGAAGGCATCTGAGTTTGAGTCAAATGCGACTTCATGTCTGACTGATTTTGTGTCCACCTGTCTTGATTCTTTTCCATGTCAGACATAGGTTTTCCATGTCTCTTCTGTAGGTTTGGATATTTTCTATGCTGTCTCCTTGCAGATGCCTCCCGACCTTTTTCCTGTAGCTGTGATCACGTTCTCTTGTGAGTCACTAAACTTTTTTGTCAGTGAACTCTCCAGGAATTTCATCCTGTGGAAACTAGCCTTTTTACCATCTTTCTCTTATATTTCCTATGTCTCCCACTGCCTTTGACAATTGCTTTCCAGGTGGGACTCAAACTTTTACTGTACAATGTTGCTCTGGAATCTTAGTCTGCTTGGCAATGTGCTGTGCTTACTGGCTTCTGTCTTTCTTACATGGCCCTTTTGAACTTCTTCTAAAGCCTGAGAATGAGGTTTCATCATCCATTGTAGAGAGTAGTACCGAGGCTAAAGAAATCAAATCAATCTACATTTTACAAACAAAAGGATAGAAAGGTAATGAGAGTCATGACGGATCTATTCCTCCTGACCTCCCACACTGTTCTGGGCCCATCACTACACATCTATCTGAGTGGGTGCACTGGACACTTTGTCATGAAGAGGAGCCGCAAGTATCAGTTAATACTTTCTATGGAAGTGTCATTGATTGAAGACCCCATGAAACCACTCAAGACAAAGGACTGGGAGCAGATTTAAGGTGGCATAAAGGTGATAATAGTATATCTACCACAGTCCCTTCATTCCCTCTTATGGCACGGGGGTGATATATCCCCACCGATGCCATCCATGAATGGCCCAACTCAACAATATCTTTGGAAGTTAATGACTTCTCTATCACAGTTATATGCTTGGAAAGGAGATATCATGCATAATACTGACAACTCTTCTACTTTAACCTTTTGGAGAAATAAAACCTATTATGTACAGGCTTGTGTAAGACTTCCATTTCTTTTAATGAAGGGACTTTCCCAGTGGCATCCCAAAGAGTCTGTTATTTCTTGCATGAATTTTTCCTTTTTCATGTGCTTTAATTCTTCAGTCTCTTTTTATCACAGTCAGGAAGGTAAAGAGCTCAAGTCGGAGTGTGGATACCAGTGCAGATGCAAAGACCATAGCAAGATTCTGTTTTAACATCTTGTGGATTCTATCAAGAAACAGACTAAGCAGATTATTGGCCTGCTGATATCCATTATTATTGGACTGATGGCTATCACTTCTGCTGAAGCAACTGCTGGTGTGGCTGTACAACAATCTGTACAAACTGGAGAATTTGTTCAAAATTGGCATAGTACTTCAGAAAAATTATGGAATGCCCAGAGTGAAATAGACTCCAAAATTAATAACAAATTAACAGGTTTAGGGGATTCCCTAGTATTGTTGGGGGATCAAATTGTAAGTCTACAAAGACAAATCAGATTACGTTGTGATTGGAATATTACTACACTCTGTATAACCCCTGTTGCTTGTAATGACACTCATTTTGATTGAGATAAGGTTAGAAACCATTCATTAACTAACATGACTGAAGAAATTCTAGAATTACAACAGCATATTTCAGAAAGGTTTGCACATCAGCCAAAATTGTTATCAGGAACAGATGTATTGTAAAGAACTTCTGATGGTATTAGTCAACTATCTCCTATTAAGCAATTGAAAGCATTGGGAAGTGCTTCTTTCATTTTTATGCTATTAATCATTGGCATTATTGTGTTTCATTACATAGTCTGTAGAAGAATCTCAAGAAAGTCACCAGGAATGAGATAAAAGGGCACAGTTTTTTCTTAATACTTTACAAAGATTGTTCAAAGCAAAAACGGGGAAATGTAGATGGACTTTCCCTAGATCCGGGACCTGATTTCAGTTGTGGAGGACATGAGAGCATTAAACCTTCCTGCTGTAAGCACAGGAGCATTGCATGCCACCAAACAGCTCTGTGTTTTCACAAGCAGGGTCAGGAAGCAGTCAAGAAAATGTTTATGTATAGATTAGAAACCAAGAAAGATGTTGAGAAAAAGTTATTGAGGAAAAAGAAACTAAGAGCTGGGCTCAGCACCTGTAGCTCAAGCGGTTAAGGCACCAGCCACATACTTCTAAGGAGGCGGGTTCAAATCCAGCCCAGGCCTACCAAACAATAATGATGGCTGCAACCAAAAAATAGCCAGGCATTGTGGTCCCAGCTACTTGCGAGGTAGAGGCAGGAGACTTGCTTGAGCCCAGGAGTGGGAGGTTGCTGTAACCTGTGATGCCACGACACTCTACCCAGAGCAACAGCTTGAGGCTCTGTCTCAAAAAAGAAAGAAAAGAAAAGAAAAGAAAAGAAAAGAAAGAAAGAAAGAAAGAAAAAGAGATCTGTGAGAACTATTACTTGTTGTAGGATCTGTTACTTGTTGACAGAAGCCTTATAATATTTTCTAATAAAAGCCCTGTGGTTGTGCAGCACTTGTGGTTCAGTGGGTAGGGCACCAGCCCCATATACAGAGGGTGGCAGGTTCAAACCTAGCCCTGACCAAACTGCAACAAATAATAGCCGGGCATTGTGGCGGGTCCCTGTGTTCCCAGCTACTTGGGAGGCTGAGGCGAGAGAATCACCTGGGCCTAGGATTTGGAGGTTGCTGTCAGCTGTGTGATGCCATGGCACTCTACCAAGGGTGATAGGGTGAGACTCTGTCTCTACAACAACAACAACAAAAAAAAACAGAACCCTGTGGGTGCTGAAGGGCTCACTCTTGCAGAGTGACAGGGAGCCTCTCTCCTTGCAGCTTGTACTGATCATTCTCGTCTTGTGATCCGTTTCCTCAGAGAAATTATCGATTCCACAGGGAAACTGCAACAACTTATCTTGTGTATTTTTTTCCTTGGTGGTTTTCAATGGTTGTTATATCCCATCTAGATAAATAGTCATGATGATAGGCTTAATTTTAGCATGTTTCTATTGATAAATCCTTTTTTTTTTTTTTGAGACAGTCACCCTCAGTAACATGTCATGGTATCGTGGCTCACAGCAACCTCCAACAGCTAGGGTTAAGTGATCCCCTTGCCTTATACTCCAACATTACTGAGAATATAGCACCCACCATAGCACCTGGCTATTTTTAGAGACAGGTTTTCACTCTGGTCAGGCTGATCTCAAACTCATGAGCTCAAGCAATCTATCCACCTCAGCTTCCATAAGTGCTGAGATTACAGGTATAAGCTACTGAGCTTCACCATATTGATGAATCTATAACCACTTCTTTTTTTTTTTTTTTGAGACAGGATCTCACTATGTCACCCTGGGTAGAGTGCTGGGGCATCAAACATAGCTCGTAGCAACTGCCAACTCTTGGGCTTAAGTAATCCTCTTGCCTCAGCCTCCCAATTAGCTAAGGACTACAGGCACCCACCACTATTTTTTTGGTTGCAGTTGTCATTGTTGTTTAGCAGGCCCAGACTGGGCTCAAACATGTGCCTGGCACCCTACTCACTGAACTATGGGCACCAAGCCTATATTTTCTTTTTGAGAGCAAAAGTCTTCTCAATTTGCAGGTAATTTTTGAGAAACTTTGTAATTATTTTAATCTCATTAAATTTTAATTTTGGCAAGCACGGAATTTACCACCTTTGGTCTTTCTTTCTTTTCTTATGTGTGTTTTGAGAAAGAGTCTCACTATGTCGCCCTCAGTAGAGTGTTGTGACATCATAGCTCACAGCATATTCAAACTTGTGGGTTTAAGAGAGTCTTTTGCCTTAGTCTCCCAAATAGCTGGGCACTTTCAGTGTTTCTAAATGTACTTTCTAAGTTAACATAATAGACATAATATTTGTACTTGTCATTGGATATGGTGAGATGTTCTGTTTTAATGTGGGATAAATGCTCCATTGTTTCTATGTTGGAGTATAGACATTGACATCTGTGTTGCTTATACTTCTTTGCTTTTGTGAGTAATACTGAGACGAATGTGAGAGTAGACATGTATTTTCCACATTGTGCAGTGAGTATTTTGGATATATATCCAGATGTGAGATTGCTGGATCAAACAATAACTTTTAATTTTCATTTTTGGAGACACTTTCATACAGTTTAAGAGTATCTGCAACATTTTTCCTCATCAACATTTTAAAACATTTCCAATTTCTCTATATCCTTAACAAACATTATTTAGTGTTCTTTTTGAGTATAATAGTTCATTGTGATTTTTCTTCACATTTCTCAATAATTAGTACTTTAAGCATCCTTTCAAATGCTCGTTGCCCATTTACATATCCTTTTTGAAAAATGTCAGTGCAATTTTTTGTCAATTTTTAAAGAAAGTTACTTGGGTTTTGAGGTTGCATTTTGGGAGTTGTCTATATATGTGTATAACTTATACACATATACATATTACATACATATTACTTAGTATGTAATTACTTACATATTACTTATACACATATATTCTAAGTACTAACTCCCATCACACACTTAATATACAAATATTTTTAGCCATTTCTAAGGTGGCACTTCTACTCTATATAATGTTTTTTTGAATGTGTGAGAATGGTGATATTTGATGTGCTCTAAGTCTTTGTTGTTGTTGTTGCTTATGCATGTGATGTCTTATCAAATAAGACAGTGCCAAGATGAATGTCATGATCTATTCTCCTAGTTGTTCTTTGAAGAGTTATATTTCTTTCTTTTTTTTTTTCTTTTGAGACAGAATGTTGCTATGTCACCCTGGGTAGTGTGCCATGATGTCACAGCTCACAACAACCTCCAACTCCTGGGCTCAAGTGATTCTCTTGCCTCCACCTCCCAAGAAGTTGGGACTACAGGCATCCGCCATGTGTGGCTATTTTTTGGTTGCGGCCGGCATTGTTGTTTGGCGGGCCTGGGCTGGATTCGAACCCACCAGCTCAGGTTTAGGTGGCTGGTATGTTAGCCTCTTGAGTCACAGGAACCAAGCCCCAAATCTTTTTTTGATATGGAAGGTTTGTGTTGATTAATCCACTAGTAACCTTACAAATGAGAAGAACATGGCAAACCCGAACTGGAGCTCAAACCTTTCTTCACACAAGAAATTTCATATTGGAGACAAATCTTACAGCCCTTACTAATCATAAAAGAAATTATACCAGTGTAAAATCCTGACAATGTAAAGAATGTGGCAAAACCTTAAGCCAGAGTCACAGTTTTCTGTGCTTAATCGGGTTCATGTTGAAGAGAAACTCTACAAATATAAAGAATGTGACAAACTTTTAACTTATGCTCTAATCTTTTTTTTTTTTTTTTTTTTTTTGGCCAGGGCCATGTTTGAATCTGCCACCTCTAGTATATGGGGCTGGCACCCACTCCTTGAGTCACAGGTGCCACCCCATGCTCAAACAAAGGTGAAAAATGTGGCAAATGCTTTAACCAGTACTCACACCTTCCAGTACATAAAAGAATTATACCAAAATGAAGAGAGTGATAACATCTTTCAATACTTCTCTAAACATATCAAATGCTTTTTTTTTTTTTTTCAGTTTTTGGCTGGGGCTGGGTTTGATCTGGCCACCTCTGGCATTTGGGGCCAGTGTCCTACTCCTTTGAACCACAGGTACTGCCCTCAAATGCTTTTCTAATCATAAATCCTACAGAAGAAGTGTTCTTCAAATGTTAATCTAGTCTCAAAACTTTGAAATTGTTTGTACTGTTAGGCAGGGCCAAGAAGAGACAGAAGCAGATGGTACTAGGAGACCTTTGTATCTATTAAGAGGAACAAAATGGCCAGAAGGGGTGTCTAAGAAGAAAAAGGTATCATTTCAAGAAGGCTTCCAAAAGGTGAGCGGATATTTCCTCTATAAAAGTGAGTTTCAAAGGTAGAGTCCACAAAGTAAATATATGGCCAATATCATAAAATGGGGTCATTACAGACTGCATACAAGCTCGGTGACAGCAATTTCAACTGACCCATTTTCACTAACGTAGTAAAACTTACACACATCAATTCTATGACACTTTACAAACACCATGACAACTTACAGAAATTGGCTTACAGGGATAGAACTTTGGGGGACTCTCCATGCTAGAAATGTTTCACCTTTCGGAAAAAAAAACAGGTCATGTATATTTTAGACTCCCCCACTTAACATAGAATTGAGAAATTAGCATAAAATGGAAAAATCTTATTCAACCCAGGGTCTTCTCCACTTCAGAAAGTAAATGTGTTCTTTTTCCAGAGAGTACTATGCTTTAATAAACTTTGGCCTTTTGCATACTTATATCTTCTTGGTCTGCTCATTTGTTCCATTGTCTTGGTACCACTAACCATTCCTTGACACTTAGTACCAAACACCAGGGAACAGATACTTGACTTGGAGTTCCTAGGAAGGTAAAGCTTTAAAGTTGCAAAGGTCAAATCTCAATTACATATGCTAGATGTGACCTAATTGTTTTTTGTTTTTTTTTTTTGACAATCCCAGAACAACAATAAATGTCTTCAAGGATAGTTCAGACCCTGTGCTCCCTAAATACACTAACTACTAGAAAACATGTAAGAGAATTTCTGGGAATACCTGAATATCAAAGAATTTGGAACCCTTGATTAGGCAAAATGGGAAAACTCTCATATGAAACATAAGATAAAAATAAAGTCTTTTTTTGTTTCTTTGTTTGTTTGAGACAGAGTCTCACTATGTCTCCTTCATTAGAATGCTCTGGCATCACTGCTTACAGTAATGTCAAACTCTTGGGCTTAAGTGATTTTCTTGCCTCAGCCTCCCAAGTACTGAGACTCTAGATATCCACCATAACACCCAGCTATTTTTTGTTGCAGTTTTCATTGTTTTAGCTGGCCCCAGGCTGGGTTCAAACTCACCAGCCTCAGTGTATGTGGCTGGCACTGAGCCAAAAAATAAAGTCTTGATATGTGGAAGGAAACTAGAAAGAGTCTTTCAGGCACTAAAAGAGGCCTGGACCTGTGCTCTATCTTTGGGAATACCTAATTTACACCAACCCTTTCTATTGCATGTTGATGGAAAAAAGGAAGACACTGTAGAAGTTTTAGTACAAGAGTAGGAAAGAGAGTTGTGATTGGTGGAATATTTCTCTACAGGAATATTTCTCT
>CAUYQV010155728.1:0-27459 GCA_963574575.1 Galagoides demidoff | reverse complement strand
AACAATGATGGCTGCAACCAAAAAATGGCCGGGCGTTGTGGCGGGCGCCTGTGGTCCCAGCTACTTGGGAGGCGGAGGCAGGAGACTCGCTTGAGCCCAGGAGTTGGAGGTTGCTATAAACTGTGATGCCATGGCACTCTACCCAGGGGGATAGCTTGAGGCTCTGTCTCAAAAAAAAAAAAAAAACTGCTTATCAAAGTTTGCATTGTTGTCAGGTCCTGCCCTGCCCCACCCCCAGGCCATGTTGTCCCGCTTTACAAATGTTAAAATCTGGTCACCCTATGCTGACCCCATATACCAAGGGTGGTGGCTTCAAGCCCAGCCCCGGCCAAACTGCAACGAAAAAGTGGCCAGGCGTTGTGGTGGGTGCCTGTGGTCCCAGCTGCTTGGGAGGCTGAGGCAAGAGAGTCTCCTGGGCCCAGGAGTTGGAGGTTGCTGTGAGCTGTGCGATGCCAGGGCACTGTACCGAGGGCGATAAAGTGAAACTCTGTCTCTATAAAAAAGTGGGGGTGGGAAGAGGCTCTGGAGAGCTCCCTCCTCTCTTCCATCATGGTGGACACTGAAAAATGGCAATCTATGAGCCAAGAAACCTGCCCTTACCAGACAGTGACTCTGCTGACACCTTGAACCTGGACTTCCCAGCTTCCATAACTGCAAGAAATAAATTTCTGTTGTTCATCAGGTAATGGTATTTTGTTATTATCAGCCCATACAGACTAAGATATGCATGTTCTCAGCCTTCTCCTTTCAGCTCTCATAATCTAAACAAGTGCTTTTTTTGTGGTTTATTTAGTGACACACTTTTCACATTTTGGTGGGTTTTTTTGTTCCCCAAATATGTCTAATTCTAAAGTGGCATCTAATGTTCCTGAACACAAAAAGGCTGTTATGTGCCTTACAGAAAAAAAAAAAATGTGTTGGATAAGCTCTGTTCAGACAGGGGTTATAATAGTGCTGTTGGCTGTGAGTTTAATGTTAATCAGTCAAAGGTAACTACTAAATAGGTGTCCCAAGCTGGGCACTGTAGCTCAGTGGTTAGCACATTGGCCCTGCACACTAGGGCCCAAACCTTGCCTGGGCCTGATTAATAAAATAAAGAGAAAATAGGGTGTCTCTATACAAACACATATAAAGCAAGGTTATGTATTGATCACTTGATAAAAAGGTTGTGATCACAGGCTTGGAGGAACCTAACCCTCTAATTCCCCGAGAAGCGATGGTTTGGTGTGCACTAGTTCAGTGTTTACAGTGACTATGGGACATCTACCACAAACCATAAGAATAGACCATACACCAGGATAAATGCCATGAGGAGAACGACAGAGGTTCTGAGAAAGATAGAGAATGATGTTGATGTGTGTGTGTGGAATTAAGGAATACAACCTTATTGAGGCTGAAGGTAAGGGAAGCCTCTTTGGGGCAGGTGACAGTTAAACTGAGACCCAAAGGATGAAAAGAGGCCGCAGCAGGGGAGCATCCCAAGCTGAGGGAATAGCAGGCTCTGGAGGTTAGGAAGCCTTGTACTGTGTGGGAGCTGGGCTAGGCTGGGTAGTAAGGAGGAACAGGCAGGCATCAGCCCTCGAGGGCCTTTTGGGTCAGACCAAGGAGTTTGGGTTTTGTTCTAAAGGCCCTCAGTATAGTTACAAGCAGGTCACAGGTACTCAAGTTATTTCATTTTTACTTGACTGTTTACTTTTCTTCATCTGTTCTCATCATGAGGCTATGGAGATCACAACCTATCCCTTATGTACCTGGGTGTTTCCAGGGCCTAGGACCAACCTGGGACCACCACTGTGGACGCTAGTGCAGACCTCCCTGGGCCCACAGTACATGTTTCAATCCGTGTTTGATTAAATGACCAAGCCCTAGGATTCTATGGTGGCATCTGTGAAGAAAGCAGAACCTGGAGAAACCCAAAATTGGCTGACTGGCAGGCCAGTGATGGGGGAGCTTGGCTCTCAGCCCCGGCCAAGGCAAACCTGCCATCCTCTTCCCTCGGCCCCCAGGTGGGAGTTGGCAGGGGATCACACACTGCTTTAATTCCAAGTGGCTCCTGAACAAAGGCAGTAAAGTTGCTAAGAAACTGCTTTTCTGAAGTTCACCCTGTGTTTTTTTGTTTCCCTGGCATTGTGTGTGTGAATGTGAGTGAACCCAGGGCTGTCATTCTGCCAACCCTGAATGAAGTCACACTCAAGAGGAAGAACCGCAGGCTGCCATGGGGCACCATCATGGGCCCTAAGTGTCACCAACCTGAGCAGACCAGGCATTGAGGGTCAACAAAAGAGGAGCCACCTGTCCAAGGCCAGAGGTGGCCGAGTTGAGTGCAGATGTGGGAAGGAAAACATGGATGCTGAATGCTGGACCCAGTACCAGCCACAGTGCAAAAAGGCCAGAAATGGGGGACACCAACAATAGAGCCAGTCAGGGGTCCCACCCCCACCCCCAGCCCTAGCTGACCTTGGAAAATACATTAACAAGGCCAGAGCCATTGAAAAAATCTCAGATGCAAGATTTATAGAACTCTTAGAGTCCAGGCTGACCATTATCTAATTTGCCTCCCTTCTCCCTGTTCTCACACAGCGAATCCGAGGCCTAAGGAGGGGCAGAAACTTTCTTACGGGCATATGGCATCTAACAAATGTAGGAGCACTGCCAGTCAGAAGGGCTGTGGGCTGAGTGGAGGAAAAAAGGCCGGAAGCATATCTGAAACTACGTTACTCAGCCATTTGTCAGTTCATCGAGTACTTATTGAACCCCTACTAAGTTCCAGGAGCTCCCAAGCCTCAATCCCAACTAAATACAGAGAAAAGGAAAACCTAAAACTTAGAGCAGATCACCAGCTTCTCTAAGTTGTTTTCTAATAAGAATGCTGCCGCCACCACAAAAACTTCCGCTCTCTGGCTCAGCATCTTAGACACCTCCATTCTACTAGTACTTACAGGCTTGGGAAGAGCGAAAATGGATGAGAAAAATAATATCTCCACCCTCTCATCCTCCCACCTACTCCAGGGAGGAAGGACCTTTGCTCCCAGTGGTCACTGTCTTTGAGGAGGTACCAGAGGGCCCTGGGTTTGTTTCTCACTTTGGGTACCTACTATGTGCTCAGCAGCTGGTACAAGTTACTTCCTGGCTCTAGATATCAGGGCACATCCTCACTCTGCCCAATTAAAAACACTCTAATGGTTCCTTTAGCTCTTAAATTTAAGATCAGAGACTCCTCAACAGGGGCCCCAGGGTCTGTGGGGTTCAGCTTCTCCCTACCCTCTCCTGGTTCTCCTCCTTCCCTCCCACTCTGTCTCAGCCTCCGTTATCTTCATGTTCACGTTTCTCCTGCATCTTGAATATTCTCTCCTTCATTTTCTCCTTCTCCTTTTTTTCCTAATAGAAGGAAATGATTAAACATTTTATAAGTAAATAAAAATGAAAACTTATGGCTGGGCCCAGTGGTTCATGCCTATAATCCTAGCAATCTGGGAGGCTAAAACAGGTGGATCTCCTGAGCTCAGGAGTTAGAGATCAGCCTGAGAAAAAGTGAGACCCTGTCTGTAC
Source organism: Galagoides demidoff (assembly GCA_963574575.1). Lineage (NCBI taxonomy): Eukaryota > Metazoa > Chordata > Mammalia > Primates > Galagidae > Galagoides > Galagoides demidoff. The sequence goes on along the minus strand of CAUYQV010155728.1, from coordinate 23,910 downwards.
TAAAAATAGAAAAATTAGCTAGGTGTTGGGGCAGGCGCCTGTAGTCCCAGCTACTGGGGCGGCTTAGGCAAGAGCCCCAAGAGATTGATGTTGCTATGAGCTATGATAATAACACAACACTCTACCCAGGGCTGCTGAGTGAGAGTTTGTTTCAGAAAGGAAGGGAAGGAGGGAAGGAAGGAAGAAAGAGAAAATTTATGTTCTTATGGGTGGTAAAAGATTTTTTTATTTTAATTAAGATAAAGTCTCACTCTGTCGCCCTGGGTAGAGTGCCATGGCATCATCATGGTTGCTTACAGCAACCTCAAACTCCTGGGCTAAAGCCATCCTCCTGCTTCAGCCTCCCCAGTAGCTGAGACTTTAGGCATCCACCCCAATGCCCAGCTAATTTTTCTATTTTTTTAGGAGAGGGGTCTCGCTTTTGCTCCTACTGGTCTCAAACTCCTGAGCTCAAGAATCCATCCATTTTGGTCTCCCAGAGTGCTAGGATTACAGGTGTGAACCACTGTGCTCAGCAGGTAAAAGATTTTTTAAACAAAAAACAAACAAAGTGCTCTTCCCCTAAGTGGTCTGAGGTGATCTGTAAAAATGGTTCGCTATTCACTTGACCCAGAAAACCCCACAAAGTCATGCAAGTCAAGAGGCTTAAATCTTCGTGTTCACTTTAAGAACACACGTGAAACTGCCCAGGCCATCAAGGTGCGCATATAGGAAAAGCCACCAAGCCATTCCCACATTACAACAGTGGAGTTGGTAGGTGTGCCCAGGCCGAACAGTGGGGCTGGACATAGGGTCAGTGGCCCGAAAAGAGTGCTGAATTTTTGCTGCATATGCTTAAAAATGCAGAGAGTAATGCTGAACTTAAAGGTTTAGATGTAGATTCTCTGGTCATTGAGCATATCCAAGTGAACAAAACACCCAAGATGTGTTGCCAAACTTACAGAGCCCCTGGTCACATTAACCCAGAGTGTTAACCCCCCTGCCAGATTGAGATGATCCTTACTGAAAAGGAACAGATTGCTCCCAAATCAGAAGAAGAGGTAGCACAGAAGTAAAAGATATCCCTGAAGAAACAAAAACTTATGGCACAGGAATAGATGCAACATAAAATAAATGCAAATAATAATAAAAGGATAAAAAACAAACAAACAAAAAAAAACCAAATGAAGTTACAAAAGAAAATATTGATACATTTGGCCATATAAAATCTGTATCCAAATAAACTTAAAAATGGAAATATAGGATAAAGCTTTGGCATCTACACGTAGTAAAAAATTCCTATATCCTGAAAATAAAAGAACTACAACTAAAAGGTTTATTAAAGGATATAATCAGACAGTTTGCAAATTAAACAGCACTAGGAGCATTTTACTTTGACCTGTCAGGGACAACCATTTAACTTTACCATCTTGCTTTAAGACTACATCAGCTCTTCAAGTGAGTCATAATTTTTTTTTAATAGAAAGGTAATCAATCTGAGTCATAATTTTTTAAAAATTGAGTTAAAATTCACACACTATAAAATTCACTATTTTAAAGCACAACTCTGATTTTTAGCATATTCGCAAGGTTGTGCAACCATTATTATTTTTTTATCCCAGTTGTTGCTTTTTCTTTCTTTTTTTTCTTGGTGAATATAAGGATATATGTGACCTACCCTTACATTACATTATTTGGGTTTGTAAAGTCAAGTCCAAAATCTGAGTTATCGTTGAGTCCTTTATCCAGGAGGTGTGCCATATGCCCCAAACTCTACTCCTTAGATAGGAGTTTACTGAGCTCCCTTCCTGCTTCTTGAATTTAATTGTAATTTTCTCTCTCATGTGGGCCTATAGTTCATCTACTAGTTTCAAATTAGTATTGAGTACATGAGGCGCTTGCTTTTCCATTCTTGAGATACTTTACTAAGGAGAATGTTTAAACTCTGTCCAAGTAAATATAAAAGATGTAAAGTGTCCATCTTTTTATGGCTGAGTAGTATTCCATTGTATACATATACCACAGTTTAGGAATCCATCCATGGGCTGATGGGCACTTGGATTCTTCCACATCTCTGCAATTGTGAATTGAGCTGCTATAAACATTTGAGTTCACATTATCCTTATGATAAAATTATTATTTTTTCTTCTGGGTAGATACCTAGTAATGGGATTGTAGGATCAAATGGAAGGGTCTGTCTACTTTTAGTTTTTTTTTTTTTTTGAGACAGTCTCACTTTGTCACCCTCAGTAGAGTGCTGTGTTGTCACAGCTCACAGCAACCTCAAACTCTTGGGCTCAAGCAATTCTCTTGCCTCAGGCTCCCAAGTAGCTGGGAGTACAGGCACCCGCTACAATGCCCAGCTATTTTTTGTTGCAGTTGTCATTGTTGATTAGCTGGCTTGGGCCGGGTTTGAACCCACTACCTTTGGTGTATGTGGTTGGTGCTGTAACTACTGTGCTATAGGTGCTGAGCCTACTTTTAGTTTTTTGAAGATTTTCCATACTTCTTTCCAAAAAGGCTGCATTACGTTGCAATCCCACCAACAGTGTAAATGTTTTCCCTCTGTCTGCAACCCCACCAGCATCTGCCCTCTGTCTGCAACCCCACCAGCATCTGTAGCTTTGGGAGCTTGTGATCTGAGCTATTCTTGCTGGAGTTAGGTGATATCTCAAAGAAGTTTTCATTTGCATTTCTCTGACCAGTAGAGATGTTGAGCACTTTTTCATGTGTTTATTGGCCGTTTGTTTGTCTTCTTGGGAGAAGTTTCTGTTCATCACTCTTGCCCAGTGAGTAAGTGGGTTGTTTGCTCTTTTTTTGTTTATTTGCTTGAGTTCTTTGTAGATTCTGGTTATTAGCACTTTGTCAGATACATAGCATGTGAATGTCTTCTCTCATTTTGAAGGTTATCTACTTGAATCTTAATTGCCACTTTCCTTCTATTTGCTTCGGATCTAGTTTGTTATTGCTTTTCTATCTTTTTTTTTTTTTTCCTTTTCCTTCTCTATTCTTAAGGTAGAAGGTTGAGTTATTGACTTAAATCTTTCTTTTTTTTTAAATGTTGACATTTATAGCTATAAATTTCCCTCAGAGCACTGCTTTTGCTGCATTCCATAACTTTTGATATGTTTTTCATTGTATGTGGAAAGTTGAATCCATTTACTTTTTGTAATTACTGATAGGAAAGACTTACTTTTGCCAGTTTGCCATTTGTCTTTTATCTTTTTCTTTTCTGTTCTTCAGTTCCTCCATTACTGATTTTTTTTTTCTTTTGAGACAGAGTCTCACTTTTTCACCCTCAGTAGAGTGCTGTGCTATCACAGCTTACAGCAACCTCAAACTCTTTGGGGGCTGAAGTGATTTTCTTGCCTCAATCTCCCAAGTAGCTGGGACTACAGGTGCCCAGATATTTTTTGTTACTGTTGTTGTTCTTTTGTCAGTGTTGTTTTGCTGGCCTGGTCTGGGTTTGAACTTGGCACCTTTGGTGTATGTGGCTGGTACTGTAACCACTGTGCTATGGGCACTGAGCCATTACTGCTTTCTTTTAGGTCAAATAGATATTTTCTAGTATGCTATTTTGATTCCCTTCTCTTTCTCTTTTTAAAAACTATATTTTTGGTTCACTTTCTTAGTCATTGCTCTGGGGATTACAATTAACATGTTAATAAAAAAAAATCATAGCTCAGGGCTAACACCTGTAATCCTCGCACTCTGGGAGGCTGAGGTGGGAGGATCACTTGAGCTCAGCTTGAGATTCAAGACCAGCTTAAGCAAGAATGAGACTCTATCTCTACAAAAATAAAAAAATTAGCTGGGTGTTGTGGCAGGTATCTACAGTCCCAGCTACTTAGGAGACTGGGGCAGGAGGATCACTTGAACTCAGGAGTCTGAGGTTGCTGTGAGTTAGGCTGACACCATGGCCTGACTTAGATGATTAAGACTATGTCTCAAAAAAAAAAAATTCTAGTTCCGATTAATACCAACTTAATTTCAGTAGTACATGGCAACTTTTCTCCTAAGGTGATATTGTGTGAGGATTAATATGGGACTAGGGATACTGAAAACCTGTATCTCTAACTACCATGTCACTTTGGATCAGAGGCTTCTCTGGGCCTCAGTTTTATATGCAAAATTAAGACTATGCAACAGTTTTCGGAGGCACTGAGGACTTTTAAAAAGACTTTCTCATCCTAGGGCTCAAATCTGCCCCAGGGGCCAGATTCAGCCTTCTCCAAGCCATGGTCCACAGCACCCTCTGGTGGTCCCGCAGTGACAGCGCCGGGGGCAGCCTCTGCTTGGGGTCACTTTACCAAGGTCTCCAAAAAAAAAAAAAAAACCGAGTCATTTTACCATGGAAAACTGAGGCTTACTTGGAGGCAGCATTTCAACAAGATTTCACTGAGGTGCTTTTTTGTTTGTTTTCAGAGCAGGGCCAATGTGTGCTCTCTCCACTGCATGGTATCACACAACAGCATCAACACCCTTTACTGAGCAAGTTACTCGTGCCTGATGGGTGAGCATCAGAAATGAAGTACACTCTTTTCATATGGTCACTGCCCACCTGACGTCCTCCACTCCTGGGCACAGTCTCTGAGGGCCTTGGTAAGCTGCCCTGTCTAATCCTTTGAGCGCACCTCCTCAGGGCTGTCACACTAGCTGTTCCCTCCTCCTGGAACTCTCTTCCCTGAAATCACTTCTTGGTTCATACTCCTTCCTCATGTTTTTCTGCTCTCACAGAGATGCGTTCGCTGACCTTTGTGGCCGGCGTTGATCCTACCCCACTCTCTAAAATATCATTGTTTTATATTATTTATAGCCCTATCTGCATCTGAAATCATCGAAGTTGTCTTATGTCTGCCTCCCTATCTAGAGGCAAGGCTGTTGGGATTTTATTTAGTACCCAGGAGGGTGCCTGGATGGGTGCTCAAGGAATATGTGGGGAACTATGGGAAGGAGAATGACACAAAAGCCAGAGACTAGTTTAGAGAAATTCTGGAGTTTTACTCAACAATCACAATCACAATTGTACATGGTAAGTCAGTTCTTCACAAAGGCTCACTTTCCAGGCAGGAGAAGAGGTTGGTGGTCCGGCGCTTTCTCTGTAGAATCCCAGTCTGACTTCCCAAATACTCCCTGCCTGTAACCCCTTTGGGATCCTAGTCTTCTAGCCAGTAACAGAGCAGGGGCTGGACTCTGTTGTCTGGCACAGCTGAATCAAAGCCATTTGGAAGCAGATGTTAAGATGACCTTGTCACTTGGTATGTAAGTCCAGCTCCCACCCCAGAGGTGGCAGTGGGCCTTGGCTCATGATCAAGTTTGAACTAAAATATCACTTGGATCTTTCACAAAGAGTATTAGTTGAAAGCAATAAAGACTTCCAGACAGAACTTGACCCTTACCCACACTTACAAATCTTCAGAAAACATTAAAAACGCATTGCCTCCTGGGAATTATAAAAGATTTCCCAATCTGTACAAACCAGGTATCATTGAAGCAAGGAATCTGGACCTCTTAGTTACTACTGTAAAGTGCTTTGCCACTCCTTTGAGAATCCAGAGACTAGAAAAATGAAGCTGTTTGGAAAGAGGGAGCTCTTTTTCAAAAACATCACCTATTTCTTATGGAGAAAATCAAATTCAATAGGTAGGAGGTTTGAAAAGTGACTGTAACATAGACTTTGGATCCATATGCTACATCTTCAACAAAAACTGCTCTTTTTCTCTTGGACCCGATTGTCACCCGTCCCTCCCCCACAGTCTCCCCACCCACCCCTCACAACAACAGATCCCTTCTGCACACGCACCTTCCTCTGCCTCTGAGCTATTTTTTCCTAAAGGGAAGAATCAACAGTTCCTGGACTATTTTCAAAGTTGAAAGCTCCAACTGGAAGCAGAAAATGGAATGGCTTTTCACACATGTGCCTGCAAATTTAGCCACATCCAAAGGCCTTGTACTTACAGCAAAGATACTCTTTGCATTCTGATATGCTTCTGTAGCCCCACTTCTGAAAGGCTGCTCATGGACCACAGGGTCACCATACTTTCTAGCTATACCTTTTTCGGTGACCTCATCCTTGAATAAAGGTATTAGAGGAAAGGGGCTGTCATTGTCACCCAGCATAGGCTCCTGGCTCAGTTTTATTGAATGAAGCTGAAGATGTGAGCTGAAACCTCAATCCGTGAGACAGGTGGTTTTCAGAAATGAGGCCGAAACAATGAGTGGCTTAGTATTGATAATTAGTCAGTCAGTCAGTGAAACTGAGCCACTAAAGTGCTGTCCTCTCTCTCCTGCACACTTTGACAAGTCCCAGGACTTACTGATGGGGGCTCAACAATTGCTAATTCTAGAGTGCTCAGAGACCTCGTCTGTCCCTGTTTAGGGTATGAAACCAGGCTGGAAAGGAGAGCCAGAGCGTGGGGAAAGGAAGGCTGAGGACGGTTTGCTGCTGCTCCCGCTTTCCACAGGAGTCCTGGCCTTGACCAGGACACTGCCACCCACTTGGAGTGGGACTATTTGGAAGCCCAGCCAGGGCTCTGCACTCCCTAAGCCCAGGATAAGCACTCTGTTTCGGGGGGCGGTGGGGACCACAGGCACGGCCCCCAAATGGAACCCAGTGAGGTAATGCCAGGCCTTCTCTCAGAGAGGCTGCTGAGGCTCTTCTAGTCCACAGGCTAAATGAGGTGCCCAGCTGCCTTTGAATTTGGAGTGTGACTTGCACTGACTAGAAAAATTCTGGCCTTTGGGAGGCATCTCAGACTCAAATCTCGCCTAGAGGCCTGACATCTCCTGCTTGAAATTAGACATTAAGAAATACAAGCTCAACCAATAGGAACTGCACACACCACCAAAAATGTTCCCCTCCCCCCAACCCTGCCCCTTTATGTTTGTCTAGCAAGGCACTAGGAAATGGTTCAAGTTTAGGGATTTGCTGTACATTTGCATTTTTCTTTTTAAAAGGCACAGTTTTTATTTAAATGATGCTGCATTGCTCTCTAATAACGAATCTCAATTTCAACTCCCCAAACTAGCAACACTCTTGTTATAGATTCTAGAAGGGGCCTCATCTTTTGACTCCTTTCTACAGAGGGCCACTTCTAAAGATATAGCACTTGTTTGGAAATGGACAACAGGGATTAACACGCAAGCTGTGCAAGCAGGGGGGCTGCCACTCTTGTGGTCCGGTGGCCAGAGCAGGGCTTGTGCTTGGCCAGGAGCTGAAGTAATCCTTTGCCAGCTGCACACGGTCGCCCTGGGGGGTGATGGTTGGGGGTGTTCATCCTTCCCTTCTCCCCCCCATAATTGATAGCCTTGAGATCAGCCAGCATCTCAAAGGCAGATTCGTGGCTCTCTTCCCAGACTTATGTCTCAGTTATTTAATTGGTAAATGACACAATCAAAAGACCCAATTCTAATTGGAATGCTAATTTCAAGTATTTCCTAGGCTAGCTGGTGGAAGCCTTAGGTTGCGGAATGTGATTTCCATTTCTGAATCAGTGGGTGGTGGGTTGGTTAAAGAAATGCTTCCTATTAGCCTGAAAGCCCTCTGGGAGCCTGACGGGTAATTAACAAAGCAAAAGGTAAACATGAAGGGCTGGCATGGAACTGGGTGTACGCCTGGCCATGGTACATCAGCTTCTTTTCACTATTGTAAATAAGACTGCAGCTGTGATGATGGTGGAAGGTTCTCCAGCTTCAGGTCTTTGCTGAGAACCACACTGTACCAAAGCCTCTGGTATGAACTGATGGACACAGGTCCCCCCTGCTCCCCGCACTCCCAACACCACCACCCACTTTGGAGTTCACAGATTGTCTCTAGGCTGGGGGGCTGCCTGGACTATATCACACCTGTCTAGCTGCTTTAATCACAGCATTCTAGAAATCCATATTGGATGCCGGAACACCAGAATCCTATGTACCATTCTCATTTGCAATCAAATTACAGAATCATTTGAGAATTCTGGAGTTCTGTGTGAGAACTAGAACCATGGTGAGGTCAGAGGCGAGGCATCTTGCCCACAGTTGATCCTGGAGGCCTCCAGATGTGTAAGGCAAGCACCTGGTAGCCCCTCTCTTCTCTTGAGGCAGGTAACTGCTTGGGAGCAAGAGAGGGAAATGGAAGCATGGATGGGGATGTCCAGCCAGCATTTCTAGTTTGGAGGTCTTCTACTTGGACTTTTCCATGGATTCAAGGGCATCCAAAACACAGCCCTTAAAAGCTGGTATCTGGGCCATCCTTGTGCCTGGAGTGCATTTAAACGAGCATTTCAAAATGCTGCCTTAGGTACTGAACGCTCTGAGGGTCCTGGGTATGGCCTTTGACTGGATCATCTGGGGCTGTGACAGAGGACAGAAGCTGGGCAGTAATTGGAGTCACCCCCAAGACAGCAGAAACTAAAGGCCCTGACAGGACTTCTTTCTCTTCTGCTGCAGATGGGCGGCAGCGGTGCTAAAAGCTGCCCACACAGGCACATTCTGCCTTTCTTCTGAAGTACCGTCACGTTGGAGAGCCACCGGAGGGCTGCACAACCTCGCAGGACTCACTTTTGGGTGGCCTAGCACCGCCCTGCTATTCTCCTGCGTAATGCTTAGGGGGACATGATGATACAGTTGGAAAGGCCCTGCCAATTTTCCGTGATGCCAGTAGGGATCCACTCTTTGTAGGCTCTGCTTTCCATAGCACCCCATGACTCAAGGGCTGAAGGAGCAGGCAGACCCCTTCCTCCAGCTCACCCTGAACCGTGTGGGGGGCACTTTGTACACATGCTGCCCACAGAGGTCTCGCCTCCCAGAAGGAGTGCCAGAGGGGACCCAATGGGCCTGCCAAGGGGACATGAGGGCTCAGTTTCTATTAAATTTTTCCAAGACTGTTGAGTTGGTGTGTTCAAATAGCCACTGCTGGGTGAGAGAAGAAGGGTTGCAGGCATTCATGAAGATCCTGTGGTCACTTTCACTGCAGTCCATGCAGCTGCCACTGACGGGGTGGTACAGGGTCTTGTCCTGTGAAAACAGAGATGATCAGCCAGGCAGCACTGGGGACATGACCAGTCAAATGGCAGCAACATTGACAGCAGCAAGAAGGTGACTGGCTAGCTGCCCCAGACCTAAGCATGCAGCCAGAAGCTGTCTAGCCTCAGGCATGTGGGCAGAAGTGATGCACTGGGCCTTGGACACAGCTGGTCTCCAATCAAATGTCCTTAGTCATGTGCATGTATATGTATTCTTTCTTTTTTTGTTTGTTTGAGACAGAGTTTCATTTTGTTGCCCTTGGTAGAGTGCTGTGGCATCATAGCTCATAGCAACCTCAAACTCTTGGGCTCAGGTGATTCTTTTGCCTCAGCCTCCCAAGCATCTGGGACTACAAGTACCCGCCACCACGCCGGGCTATTTAGAGATGGGGTCTTGCTCGGCTGGTTTCGAACCTGTGAGCTCAGGCAATCCATCTGCCTTGGTCTCCCAGAGTGTACTAGGATTACAGGCGTGGGCCACTGTGCCTCGCCTCTTGTATTTTTTTCTTTTTAAATGGACTCAGTTGACAACATTTAAGATTTGGAGATTTCACATCAAAGTCCGGGTTTCTGACTTATCTAGAATGAATGGAAAATTTAGTATAATATGTTTGTGGAACAAATGAATGAACGGGCGGGCTCTGTTGGGAGAAGGAGTGAGGCCGGACATCACTTTAAAAAAAGTGTTAGGTGCCTAATGCTGCTCTCGCACACATCCCATCTTACTTTGCGGTATTTCCATAGCTGGTTGCCTTTCATGCTGTGGCAGTCATAGAGGGTGACTGGGCTGGTGTGGGAGATGGCATCAAAACAGAACTTCTTGGTGTGCTGGGGGTCTCCAGGCCTGATGTCTTCTCTCCAGGTGAAGGTGAATACCTGTGTACACAGAGACATCAGGATAGGGACAGCAAAGCCAGGGGCTTTCTTTTTTCCTCTCTTCTTTTAAATTATAGAAAATTTTGAAGGTGGAGGTCCAAAAAAGAAATATATATATACACATATACACACACATATATATATACTGTGCCTCCGATTCTAATCACTCAGCTTCAAAAGTTACCAACTCATGGCCAACCTTGTTATAGCTGTACCCCCACCGCTATCCCCACCCCCATATTATTTTGAAGCCAGATATCATTATTTTGATCCCAGATATCATATCATGTCAGGTAGAAATACTTCAGGAAGTGTTATTTCAATGATTAAAAGTTCCCACAAAGTTCTCAATGTCATCAAATATCCAGACTTCAAGTGTTCTCAGAATGCCTCATCAATTTTCTATTCACAGTCTGTTTGAATCAGAATCCTACCTGGGTCCACATATTGCATTTGGTTGCTAAACATTTTTTTTTTTGTCCCAGCAGCTTTATGAAAGAATAATTGGTATACAAAAAATTGCACACGTTTAGAGTGTACAATTTGATACATGTTGGCATAAGTTTACACCTGTGAAGCCATCATCAATCAAGGTAATAAACACATCCATCACCTCCAAAAGTGTCTTCATGCTCCTTTGTAATCTCTCCTCCTGCTCCCCCCAGCTGCAAGGCAGCCACTTATCTGCTTTCTGTTGCTAGAGATTAGGTTGCAACTGTCTAGAATTTTATAGAAAAGTAATCATGCAGCAGTGTTCTCTTTTGTCTGGTTTCTTTCAGTCACCATAATTTTGTTGAGGTCCATCCATGTCATAACAGCATTTATCAACAGTTCACTTGTTATTGCTGAACTGGAGCTCATTTACCTGTTCTTGGATATTTGGGCTGTTTCCAGTTTGGGGTTATTACAAAAAAACCTGCTATGGACATTAGTGTACAAGCCTTTGTATGAGCTGATGTTTTCTTTTCTCTTGGATAAATATCTTGGAGTGGAACAGCTGGCTCATATGATAGGTCAATGGCTAACTTTCTTTTTTTTTTTTTTGAGACAGGAGCCTTAAGCTATCCCCCTGGGTAGAGTGCCATGGCATTTTAGCTCACAGCAACCTCTAATTCCTGGGCTCAAGTGAGTCTCCTGCCTCAGCCTCCCAAGTAGCTGGGACTACAGGTGCCTGCCACAACTCCCGGCTATTTTTTATTGGTTGAAGCCGTCATTGTTGTTTGGCGGGCCCAGGCTGGATTCAAACCCCCCACCTTAGGTGTACGTGGCTGGCGCCTTAGCCACTTGAGCCCCAGGCATTGAGCCAATGGCTAACTTTCTAAACAGTTGCCAAACTGTTTTCCAAAGTGTCTGCACCATTACTGTTCCACCAGCAGTGTGTCATTCAGTTTACCACATCCTGGCCAAATTTTAAGAGTTTTTTCATGTTCTAGATACAAGTCCTTTATCAGACATAGGCTTTACAAAATTTTTCTCCAGGTATATGGCTTGCCTTTTTATTTTCTACAGTGTTTTTTTTATTTTTTTATTTTTTTTGGGACAGAGTCTCAAGCTGTAGCCGTGGGTAGAGTACTGTGGCATCACAGCTCACAGCAACCTCTAAGTCTTGGGTTCAGTTTTTCTATTTTTAGTAGAGACGAGGTCTCACTTTTGCTCAAGCTAGTCTTGAACTCTTGAGCTCAAGCAATCCACCTGCCTCAGCATCCCAGAGGGCTATGATTACAGGCATGAGCCACTGTTCCTGGCCTCAACAATGGTTTTTAAAGACCAGAAGTTTTTCATTTTGAGGAAGTACAACTTACCTACATATTAATATATATATATATGTGTGTGTGTGTGTATGTGTATATATATATGTATATATATATATCAATGGATTGAGTTTTTGGTGCTGTATCTAAGAAATTATTGCTTAACCCAAGGTCACAAACACCTTTGTGTATGTTTTCTTCTAAAAGTGGTTTTTTTTTTTGAGACAGGGTCTCAGTCTGTTGCCTGGGCTAGAGTGCCCTGACATCATTATAGCTTACTATAGCCTCAAACTCCTGGGTTCAAGTGATCCTGCCTCAGCCACCCAAGTATCTGGGGCTACAGGGGAACACCACCACACCCAGCTAACTTTTCTATTTTGTGTAGAGATGGGCTCTTGCTTTTGCTCAGGTTGGTCTCACTGCAACCTAAAACTCCTGGGCTTCAGTAATCCTCCTGCTTTGGTCTCCCAAAGTGCTAAGATTATAGGTGTGAGCTATCATACCTGGCTAAAAGCTTTTTAACTTTAGATTTTAGGCTTAAAGTTTACATTTATGATCCATTTTGAGTTAATGTTTGTACATGGTATTAGGTATGTATTACATTTTTTTTTGCATATGGATATCCAATTTTTCTTACACCATTTGTTGAAAAGACTATCTTTTCCCCATGATCTGCCTTTATATCTTTGTCTATCATTTGTTCTTATTCATGTGGGTCCATTTCTGGACTTTCTATTCTGTTCCTTTGATCTGTCTTTTTTTTTTCCTTTGATCTTTCTTTATGTCACTATCATACCATCTTGATGACTGTTGCTTTATAATGTATCTTGAAATCAGGCAGTGTTAGTCCTTTAACTCTGTGCTTTTTTTGAAAGTGGTTTTGGCTATTCTAATGCCCATGCATTTCAGTATGAATTCTAGAATCAGTTTTTCAATTTCTACAAAAAAGCCTGTTGGGATATTAGAATAGTGTTGAATTTAAATATTGGTTTAGAAAGAACTGATCAACACTGAGTCTTCCAACTTATGAACATGGTATATATATTCACTTACTTAGATCTTCTCTTTAACTTGTATTAAAGTGTTTTGTACTTTATGGTGTATAGGACTTTCACATTTCTTGTTTGTTACGTATGTACCTGAGTATTTTGTATTTTTTGTTACAGTAAATATTAATTTTAATTTCTCATTCTTCATTATTAGTATATACAAATACAATTGATTTTTGTATCTTACAACTTTGTCCAACTTAGTTATTAGTTCTAATAGCTTTTTTGGAGATCTAATTGAATTTTCTACATAGACACTCATCTAGTTTATGAATAAGGACAGTTTTCTTTCTTCCTTTCCTATCTGGATGACTTTCATTTCTTCCTCTCATTTTGTTGAATAAGTTAGAACCTCAGTACAGTGTCAAATGGAAATGATGATATCAGACTTCCCTGTCTTGCTTCTGATCTTAGGGAGAAAGGACTCAGACTTTTACCATTAAGCATGACGTTAGCTATAGGATCTTCATAAATGCCCTTTATCTAGATGAGGGAGGTCTCTTCTCTTCTTGGTTTGCCAGGGATTGATGTTAGATTTTGTCAAATGCTTCTTTTGGGTATAGTGAGGTGATTATCTGGTTGTTCTTTCTTGGCTTGTTAAGATGGTAAATCATATGATTCGTTTTCTAATGTTAAACCAACCATGCATTCCTGGGACAAATTATATGTATTATCCTTATTATATACTATTATATATGTTTAGAATTTTTCATCTGTGTGAGATGTTGGTCTGTGGTTGGTCTTATATGTGATAATGTCTGAGTCTCATTTTGGTATTAAGGTGACACTGACCTTTTCAAAAACTGAGTTGGCAAGTATTCTTTACTATTCTGGAAGAGAATTGGTAACATCTCATCTTTAAATGTCCTTTACAGACTCAGCACCTGCAGCTCAAGCAGCTAGGGCTCCAGCCACACACACTGGAGCTGGTGGATTTGAATCTAGCCTAGGCCCGCCAAACAACAATGACAACGACAACTAAAAAAATGGCTGGGCGTTGTGGCGGGCACCTGTGGTTCCAGCTACCTGGGAGACTGATGCAAGAGAATTGCTTAAGCCCAAGAGTATGAGGTTGCTATGAACTGCGATGCCCTGGCATTCTACCCAGGGCAACAGCTTGAGACTCTGTCTCAAAATAAATAAATGTCCTTTACTTTCACCAATAAAGCTATCTAGGCCTGGGTTTTCCTTTGTGGGGGGGTTTTCAATTACAGTGTCAATTTTTAAAATAATCATGGTGTTTTCCTCTTTGGTTAGTGAGGATAGGCACTATTCCAGGCCCTACATGAATACTACTTGTGTCAGGGCTCTTGGATGGTTCCTTTTCCAGCCCCAGGAAGCTTCCTCACATGCACTCACTGTACTTTGCTCAGTATCGAAGGGAGACCCATTGTAAACCTGGGAAGTCCTCTCTCTGTTTGGCTCTCTCCTCTTCCGTGTTGTTTGGTGAATTCTAGCCACCTTAGTCTGCACTTTCAGCTCTGTCCACTGAACTCGGGTATCTGAGTTCTCCCTACCTGTGGACTGGGAACTCTCCCAAGGAAGGAAGCTGGGACAACTGTAGGGCTCACCTTATTGATTTCCCATCTCTTAAGGATTCCTGTCCTTCATTGCTTGATATCTACCCTCTTGGAAACCATTGTTTCACACATTTTATCCATCTTTTGGCTGCTTCTGGCAGGAGGCTAAATTCAGGCCCTGTTACAACCCCTTGGCCAGAAGCAGACATTGCAGCATTGGTGGAGAGGGGATTATCAGCCACTGACTCCTCAATGTTTACTTCTCAGGCTTCTCTAGCACGGACACTGTCTTTTAGACTCATAGTTTTCCCTTTAAAGTAGTGATTTCAACTGATGTGCTGCAAAAATTTTTAAAGTTATTAAATTATTTTTGAAAGAAATTCAAAGGATGGTACGCATATTCTCTATTTAAATTTTTTTTTTTTGATCAACATAATTTAAGTGTGCTGCAGAAGTTTAACTATAGGTTCAAGTGTGCTGTGAGATAAAAAACGTTGAAATAACCAGCTTTAAAGGCTCACTCGAGCTCTCTGCTCAGGGTGCTTGGGGGCCCCAGAGGCCGTAGATCCTGCTGGGGTAACTGGCCAAATTTCCCACCCTGGAAGGTGTGGGCTGGCACAGCCACATGCCCAGGCACTGTCATGATGCTTATTAGAGTGGCTCTCTAGGCGTCACTCTCTGCCACACATTTTATCCAGGTCTCAAGCTTTTCCTAGTCTCTTTTAGAGTCCTAGGCTGGTATGGGGTGGAGGGAGCAGCCATACACCACCATGCAGAGCTCAGAAGGGTCAGTCAGAAGAGCCATTATGCACTGAGACGTCACCCAGCATTTCAGAGGGAGGAGCGGACGTGGTCTGAGGGTGGTGCTGGCTATTTGCAGCGCATGTGCTGTTCATGCAGAGGCTCCTCATTAACAGGCTTATGTCAGTGCAAACTTCCAAAACGCCAGAAGGTCCACAGTAAGGAGACCAGTATAATGTACCTGCAGATTAAGAATCTGTGGACTTGTGGTTATTTAACAGCTGAATTATGGCTCAGAGGAAAAAATTCCAGAAAGCTGAAACCTGTTGCAAGGCTGGCTTGCCCTCTGCATTCTACTACCATTGCCTCCAGGCTCCCAGAGCAGGCATATGACCCGGGTCCATCAATATGATGACTGCCTCCCTCCTATGTAATCAGCTCAGGAAGTGTGTGCGTGAGAGCCCTTGGGCTTAGCCACAGATGGTCACATCTGCCACCACATGGCAGAGCCACATGAAAAGGAAGTCTGCAGAGACGGAAGCAGACTCTGGACATGATGACTTTTTAATGATATGAACTAATAGTACTTTTTCTGTTGAAGGCCATTTGTGGTAGTGTCCGTCATTTGTAACCCAAACAGTCCAGACTGACGGTAAGGTGTTCAGAAACGTCTTACCACTCCTCTCCTGGGCTGGCTCTGGTCTCTCATTGCTGAGCCACTTCTCTCCCACCCAGCCCTGACCACAGCAGGGTCCGAGGCTGCAGACGGCCTGGGGAACCGGCTGCGGGTCCCTGGGGGCTGGCTCTTACCTGCATGTTGTTCCAGGCAGCCTCCCCGCGACCCCGGACGCAGCTCTCCAGCCTCAGAGGGGAGCCCAGGGCCCCGTGCTTCGTGTCTGCACACAGTCCTGTGCCCACGTTGCGGATCTGGGAGGGAATGAGGGAGAAATGGACCAGTGAGACACCTAGAGGTACACACGGGGCCCCTGCCTGGGTGGGAGGGAGAAACCAAGGCAGAGATTAGATGGACTAAGCTCTAAATTGTCTTGAGAGACCTCGCCCTGGGCCATTGCAAAAAATGCTTAGTCTACAGAGCATGATCCTTTAAACAATGTGTTTACAGCATGCAGAGTCATGGGTTAGTGGTGGGGCACTGGAGGTCCTTTAACTGGGGAACTCCCTGGCACCATGCCCAGAGAATTTTATCTAGAAGGCCTAGGAATATAATTTTACCCCCATTCCAAATGACCCAGGTGCAGGTGGTCCAGGAACCACACTTTGAACTCCCTAGAAAAGGACATGGAATCTTTGCTGTAGGTCTTAGAGGGCTCATGGACGGTGAGAGACCACTTTCTCCCTCATTCTCTCCCAGATCCTTTTAGGGAAGGTGAATGGCAAGCAGTGAAGTCCCTGTCAAACCTGCTGAGATCCAAAGAACAACAGTGGTCCCCTCCCTTGAGACCATGCAGATGGTGCGTGTGGTGGGAGAGCACTGGGCTGGGAGCCTGCAGCCTGAGGCTGCTCACCTGCTTAGACAACAGACACTGACTGGGCACCTACTCTGGGCAGACCAGGGTGCTTGGTATCACATCATACAGCTCCTGCCTTACAGACAGCACTCCTATTCTGTCTCAGAAGCGGAGGGATGTGGCTGTTGCAGGTAATCTAACAGCCCCACTGCTCTGTTCTGAACCCAACCCTGTGCCTGCCAGGGCAGCTTCCAGCAATTGCTCACTGAGGCAAGGACACCATGGCAGGCCCATTTCTGAAAGATGTTGGACTCCTCTGATTGGTGACTTAGCTTAGGAACCCTTCATTAACCTTGGAGCCTAACTGCAGGCAAGGACTCTTCCTGCCCCAGCCCTCCTTCCTTCCCTCTGCCCACCATAGAGGGCAGGCCAGCTTCGTGGCCCCCAGCTCTCTCAGCTTTCCCTGGGACCCCTCATCTTCCCTCTTAGGCATCTCACCAATAGATGTGTTGAACGTTTAATCCCACTGTGGCACCCACTTCTCGGGAGACTTGAACTAGACCAGGGGAGAAGGTTAGTAAACGTAGAGAGGTGAAGGGCTTCATGAGGGATGTCAGCATGGCCCCTCTTCCAGATACTGAGAGTGGTACAGGCAGGGCTCGCCAGACAGCTGGTCAGGGGAGGTCTCTGATTTGTTGTGTGAATCTGAGTGAGTTTCTCTCTCCTTCCTCTGGTGGCAACATCCTGATTTTCCATGGGGCTCCTCGTCTACCCTGTGCCCAGTCAGAGCATCCAGCTTACCCTTGCTTTCCCTCCTCCCCGATGGCCACAGAGATGGGTGCAGGATGCAAGAATAAGACTTGATTCTTGCACCTCTGCTGGCTGTGTTTGGGAAGAGGCATCTGCTTTCTGTTGTGATGGCCAAGCTGAGGGTTTGTCAGCCTGAAGCATCTAGAAGCCATCCTGCTAACTTCAACTGAGGCTAACCCAAGAGGAAAGGAAAAAGAGACTGATAACACTTGGGGCCTTGGATCCAGGCCATCTGAAGCCACGGCTCTGCCAGGCTCCTATGTGACTTGACACATTTCCCCTTTTTCACTTTAAATTGAGCTTTTGATAGAGACCTAGTTCTTACGCTCCCCATCACCATCTATAAGTGGGTAGGTCTTCTCAGCTTAGACACTGGACCGATGGTGGTATATTTGTCTGCCTGGTAAGACTGCTCTGCCTGCCCTGGCAGGGCCTTCATGGGCTACAACATGAGAGTTGCAGGCGGCCTGGGACTCAGGAGGGTCTGGTTTGGCTTAAAGCTCCACTGTCACTACCTTGAGATTCTTAAACATTTTATCTGGGAGCTGTGTTTTATAAGTCGACTCCCATAGAACAATGAGAATGAGATAGGAGAGGCCGCATTTGCGATGCCCCACAAGCACAGAGACCCTAGGCATGTAGGAGGCAAGTGTGGTACAGCACTGGCGGGGCTGGGAGGCCATGCTTTCCCTTTAAACCAAAACTTTCTTTGGGTGCACGAAGAAGGGCAATGGCACCCTAAGACACAGGAATGTCCAAAGAGCCCTATCACGTCCTTTCCCACTCGCTCTTCTGCCCTGTGTTAGCCAAGCCTTTAGTAGGAAAGAGAAAGATAAGGCAACCCTCAGTTCCTTTTCCTTTCAGTCCTCCCTTCCTCATCGGTAATTGGAACATAGAGAGTGTTGGTAGAAAACACACATTATCAAGCAGTGAAATAAAAACAGCTGAGTTAGTTTTGTGCAGTGTTTTCATTGTCCTGGTGAGTGATACCTATGCATGCATGAAATATGAACTACAGATCATGTCACTTTACCCACTCCGAACACAAGCTGCATGCTGTTAATTTTCATTTGGAAATAGCACCACATAATATAAAGATGAGAAGTGAAAATTCATGCTAATATTTTAACACTTTTAGTTTTTCTATACCTAAAACACTAAAGAGCAAATGAAAAACCCACCGAGACGATGCTGGAGAGAGACTGGGAAGGAAAGTTTATATTCATACCTTTTAGGAAACATCCTGTCTTGTAAACAAGGGGTCCACCCTTGCATTTAGCGCCGGGCTTGGCAAATTATGGAGCTGGCCCTGCCCTGTAGACTCACCTCCCCCCAAGCTGCTGCTGGAGGTTCCACGGGTGGGTAGAACTTGGGCAGGTCCCAGGCAATCTTGGTCATAAACCATTTGAAACTCTTGCAATTAAGGGAGGTACGGAGCCTTTTCTGGGCTGCTACATCCCCAGCAGAGAGGTGGCGGTACTCGGGTCGGCGCTGGTAAATGTACTCAGCATATTCATCCATCCACACTTCCGCCACTCGCTTAAGGTTCTGGAGGAGAGAGGGTGGAAAGAGACGGACAGAAAGGTCAGTCTCTCCCAAGGTGTAACATACAAAGGGTTCTGGCAGGTTGAGGTCAATTTTTCTTTCTTTCTTTTTTTTTTTTTTTTGGCCGGGGCTGGGTTTGAATCCACCACCTCTGGCATATGAGGCCGGCACCCTACCCTTCTGAGCCACAGGTGCCACCCCAACCTTTCTCATTTTATGTTCAAAAATTCCAGCCCTGCCACGTTTTTAACCTGTATTTTAATTTATTATATATGCACGTTTTAAGGACTTTACAATATAGAGCTGAAAAACAGACTGCTGTTGTTTTGTCTGCCCATCTTCCACCCCCCTCTCTTTCTAGTGATAGCCTCCCACTAATTTTCCCCTGGGGAGCCACACCTGTCTCCCTGTCAGTTCATGTGGCTGGAAGAAAGGTACACGACTCAGCCTGGTTACTGTGAACAGAGATACTCTCAGACATAGGGACTAGCCAGCAGTGGGCATGTGACCTAAGCCAGGTCAGTCAGCCAATAGGCATTAGCTTTGGAGTTTTTGCTGGACTGACTAGGAAGAATTGCTCTGTTTCTGCTTGGATGGCTGGGTAGGATGCCAGCCAGAGCTGCAGGACCATATGGCCACCACATGAGGAAAGCCTGTCCAAGGATGAAATCAGCCCTGAATGAAGCAGAGCTCAGGGCCAGATCCAAGAACACATTCCTCCTGTTAGCACTGGAATCCAGCTGTATCTGAAGCCAGAGCTACCTCAATACTTTCCAGTAAATCCCCTCTTTGCTCAAGTCAATTTGACTTGGGTTGCTATCATTTTCAACTAAAAGAGTTCTGACCAAGTTGCATGATAAGAACAAATTATAATTTGAAAGCAAAAGGTATAATTTCCCAACAGCTGAACTTTCTAATAATCCTTTGAGGCATAAAGGTTCCTGCTCCTTTTATTATGAAGGACAAGGATAATCCGTAAAAATAAAACAAAACAAACCAATGACCCCCCCACCCCCCAAATCCCACATTGTTGGCAAGTAGAGGCAGCAGGTGATGAAACATCCCGTTTGTGAGCAAACTTGGGGAGCAGTGAATTCTTAGATCTAATTGTGCTGGACATTTCTGGTTCCATCTGCAGCGTAGTTACTATATAGTGAGACTCTTTGACAGCTGACACCAGAGTGTCCAACTTCAGAGTTCAGAGGCAATTCCCGGCTCTAAAACATCTTCCTTCAATCCCTGGATGTTGCCAGGAGCACTACTCCCCTCACCTCCCAGACCAAATTTAACTCTTCAGCCATTACGTCTATCTTAAGGTTTTATTTCCCTATTACAATATCAGATTTTCCTCTTTGATTTTGAGGATGAAGGGGAGTTAGGCTTTTAGCTGTTATCGGTCATTCACACCTAAGTGGGAAGGACTACTCTAGGAGTAGAAGGTGAGGTGGGGTCACAAATGTTTAAATGTTTTCTGTAAAGAGGAAGACAGTAAATACTTGGGCTTTGCAGACCAGATGGCCGCAGCTCTGATGTAGCTATAAAGCAGCCATAGACACCATATAAACAGTGTGGCTGTGTTCCAGTAAACCTTACGGACATTGAAATCTGATTTTCATGTGTCACAAAATGTTACTTTCCTTTTGATTTCCTTATTTCCCTCTCCCCAAAAGATTTAAAATTGTAAAAACTATTCTTAGCTCAGCGGACATACAAAAACAGTTTGCTGATTCCTGAGTAAGAGGGAAGGGACCCAACATGAGGGAGTCCTCTCTGCACTGGAGACAAATTCACCAGGTCCCCAATTTTGCTGGCTTTGAGTTTGGGACTAGGAAACTACTGAATTTCCTTGCTGTTACCTAATTCTTCCTGAGTGCTGAAGAGTCCACAGTGGGTTAGAAAATAGTTCAGGAACAGTGTTATTCCCACCAGGCTCCTGCAGCGCAAAGGCTGTGTTTAATTTAAAATAAAACTGTGCCCAGAGGAAGTGGAAGGTCTAAGAGAGCCTGTATATCAGAACACTCTGAAACACAGTATTTCCTCTCCTATTCCCAGTGTGCCTCCTGAGGTCGTTTGGCTCACTGCCTAACCTACTTGAGCCACAGGGGTAACGAGGAATCAAAGGCAAGGCCGGCCAATTTGACTATGGAAAGCTGCTGAAATCTACCAGTGTTATTTTTAAAGGATCAAACATCATAGTATTTTAATCATGATTCTAATTAATATTTTAATTAACATTACATTACTGTATTTTCCAAACATGATTTAATGAACTATTTCTTTTTCTTTTCTTTTTTTTTTTATGAGACAGAGTCTCAAGCTGTTGCCCTAGGTAGAGTGCTGCGGTGTCACAGCTCACAGCAACCTCAAACTCCTGGGCTTGAGAGATTCTCTTGCCTCAGCCTCCCAAGTAGTTGGGACTACAGGCACTCGCTACTCGCCTAGCTGGCCCAGGCTGGGTTCAAACCCACCAGCCTTGGTGTATGTGGCCAGCACGCTACTCACTGAGCTATGGGCGCTGCCCTAATGAGCTATAGACAGTTGATTGGACCAAAGGAAAGGGCTCTACATTTTACCTTGTATCTCTCCTTGTTAGAGTCATGAAAAGGACCCTGGGATCTCAGCTTCGTGCTCCTTATTCCCCTATTCTCAACACCTTCCTAGTTCTGAGTCCCACTCTGACACCTATCTGCATTGCTTGTACTTGGATTACAGAGATTTGCCTGGATCCTGGGAAGAAATCTCCACTTTTGTTTCACCAAGTTTGAATGGGTTTCTATCACCCTCCCTAAGAGTCAGAGATAAGAAAGATTTTAGCAATTTTAGTGAAAACAAAACAAGACTGGCTATTTGCTTTTGAGGTAAGAAAAAGTGGACAGCTTGTCATTCCTGAATTGCTGCTACCTCCTGGCTATCAGCTGTTTGTCCTTCTGGAGTCTGCACAACTTTAATGTCCCTCTTTATGTGGCTCACTCAGGTCTATTATTAGAGCACCTGCCTTGAATCAATGACAAGGATGATCTAGGAGACATTGCTCTGGAAGACTTAGGATTTGATTCTTAAAACACTAAGCAAACATTTAATTTATTTATGTATTGTTGAGATAAGAGTCTCACTCTGTCCAGCCAGGTAGAGTGTCATGGCGTCATAGCTCGTAGCAACCTCAAACTCTTGGGCTCAAGCGATCTTCCTGCCTCATCCTCCCCAGTAGCTGAGGTGCCCACTAGCTTGAGCAAACATTTTATATATAATTTGCAACTAAGTGAGGGTAGTTAAATTCTATCATAAAAGGCCGCTGCTTGCTCTAGGTATTCTGCCAACCTGACAATCCCAGGACTCAGGGACAAGAAGCTTTGAAGAAGGCATGGGGCACCACTTAGATTATCTCTGCTTAATCTAACACAGGATACAGACTCAGTACAGACAGCTAAAAAAGATGAAATGGCTAAACAGAATTCAGATAAGATGGTGAAATATATTTTCCAGTCTTATGTATTAATATTGATGCTGACACCAGTATAAACAATAGCAGTCACTATTTAAGGAGCAATTACTATGTGCCAGGTACCTATCAGATGTTCATGGGTTTGAATAGGGCTATAGTTACGTAACATCTTTGTGTTTCACTTTCCTTAGCTCTAAAATGGGGTTTAAAAACAAGTGGGAATGAGGTGAGATAAGATGCTTTGCAAGATGCCTGACTCCAAGAAAGTTTTTATAAGCGAGATGTTTTACTACAGTGAGCTACCGTGTTTCCCCGAAAATCAGACACTGTCTTATATTTATTGTTTCTCAAGAAGACACACTAACCCTTATTTTCAGGGGATGTCTTCTTCTCTGTGCCAAAATGCATGGCGTGGCTATGCAGCCCATCACTAGATCTTATTATCGGGGTAGGGCTTATATTTAACAAATAGAAAGAGAAACAAAAACAAATAGCATAGAAATCCTGCTAGGGCTTATTTTTTGGGTTGGTCTTATTTTCGGGGAAACACGGTAGTATGTAAGGAGTTCATCCATGGTTCAGCAAACAGGAGATGGTAGTGTTTCTTTATCATATGGGCCTTATAAATTGACAGCTCTGGATGGGAAAGGGATGCTTTAGGGTTGGTCTTGTTCTGGGGTTAGGGTGCTCCCATCATTCCTTGTGGCCGTTAGAGTCGGTGTCTTAGGTTTACTTAGAGCCTGTGCGCTGTTATCCCGCTTGGCACTTTTCTCAGGGATCGCCAATAATACTTCTGAAGCATGGGATTCCTCTGCATTGAACCTCCGTTCCTCCCCTCCTTGCCCTAGAGTCGGCGGGTGCTGTCCCAGAAACAGACCGCAGGTGAGGGTGTCTTTAGAAACTTGTTACCGCTAGAGGGCACTGCCGGCCCGCCTTTCCTTCAACGGTCCCCAAAGCTGCCCGGGACGCTGCCCAGAGCGCAGCTCGCACCCACCAGGGGAGCCTGGGAGACAAGTCGCCTTTTTGAGCCTCCCTTAGTTTGTCTTTAAGTCACAGGACAATGCTCTTCCAGGTCCTAGAGACTGAAATTCTACACGTCAAGCGACCTGGGCAGAGGGTGGCGATGTGGACGGAGGTGGGGCTCGTCCCCTTGTGGGGCCGAGAGGGTGGCTGGCGTCACAGAGGCAATGCAGTACCGCGACCGTTCTAACTCCCCCAGACCTCCCTGAGAATCTCTTTAGCTTTGGGGACTCTCCTTACTCTTTGTTTTTCTTTTGTGGTCACCTTGCTTTATTTATTTTTCCCTCTAAGACTTTTAATACACCCCCCCGCCAAACTAAAAACATAAAACATCTGGTTAACAAATTTCCATTTATAGCCATTGGCCAATTTAATTCAAACAGTGATTGATACAAATTATCTTGATGTTGTGAAACCCTCTGATATACAGAGTGTTTGGAAGTGAAAGTGGGGTGGGGGTAGGTCCCCTGCAGGAACTTTTAAATACTGAAGTTTTCCCAAACACCCCACCCGACCTGTATTAGTGTTTCTCTAACACATTTATTTATTTATTTACTTATTTTTTAGAGACAGAATTTCACTTTGTCACCCTTGGTAGAGTGCCATGGAGTCATAGCTCAAAGCAACCTCAAACTCTTGGGCTTAAGTGATTCTCTTGCCTCAGCCTCCCAAGAAGCTAGGACTATAGGTGCCCACCACAACG
>CAUYQV010155727.1:0-34355 GCA_963574575.1 Galagoides demidoff | reverse complement strand
TCTCCTGCCTCCTCCTCCCAAGTAGCTGGGAGCACAGGCGCCCGCCACAACGCCCGGCCATTTTTTGGTTGCAGCCGTCATTGTTGTTTGGCGGGCCCGGGCTGGGGATTCGAACCTGCCACCTTAGGTGTACGTGGCTGGAGCCCTAGCCAATTGAGCCACAGGTGCTGAGCCAATTTATTTTATATATGTTTAAATATAGATATATATTTAGACAAATATTTTTAAATCTTTTTAGATAAATAATGTTTAAATATAGATATCTAAATATCTAAATATAGGTTATCTAAATTTAAATTTAGATAAATATATCTATATTTAAGCATATATAAAATAAATTATATTTTATCCATATATAGATATGTATTTTAATTGTATCTATTTATATTGTAAAAACCTACAGAATTATATATAAGTATATATCTATACATGTATATACATATTTTTCAAATATTGTTGGTTCTGGGCAGTTAAGTTATAAGTACTTTTAAATTTATTTTTTAGCAAAGCTACATTATTTTTGTTATTGTGGAATATAATAAAGACTTTAGAAAAAAAATTTTAAAACCAAATTAAAATTCTTTAACATTTCTTATTTCTTGATCACAGTCATTCTGTGTATGTATGACATAGAAATTTAATATTTTAATTGGCAAAATTAGTTGTTTTATGCATTGATTCAGACTCTAAATGGAAGGTGAAAATTAAAGACAGAAATTTCTTAGCTCTATGAAGTCCAATTATAACTTTGGAAAAGGTATGTGCGCGTGTGTGTGCTTTTGTGTGTTAAGTTATTAAGTAATAAATAGGCTTTAGGAAACATCAGAAAAACATTCATAGGAATGTTTGCTCTTTTGTATTTGAAAAACCTTAAATATAAATTCTAACCTACATTTTCAGATGAAATAATTTTATTTTCTAGTTAACTTTCAGAGTGTCTTTGTCTTCTAGACAGGCTTACATTCAGATGACTACAATCATTTCTTGAAAAGTCAATTATTCTACAAATAATCCTAAATGAAGAGCATAAGAAAGCAATTAAAGATGTGGAGGAAATAACCTCTATGCACATAGTTATGTCCACAGAAGCAAATGTGAATAGTCCAAAATGGTGATCAGTTATAAGCTACATTTTTAAAAGATTAGAATTATTTTATATCTATATAAATATCCTTTACTAGATATGTTTTGAATGGGCACATATTATGCATTCCTTAAAGTATAACATAATGACCCACTGTTAGAGCAAACAAAATTATATTTGATTTCATTCTTGAATTCCATAAGATACTGAAAACCTCTGTTCACCTTTACAAATTAGGAGTTTATATTTTTATAAACATATACATAGGAGTAAAAGAACAGAAAATATCACATCAAAATCATTCATATATTTTCTCCTTTTCTACATTCTTTTATGTGTTCTGGGTAAAATTTTATGCTTCTGTTGATTAAAATCTGGATTATTAAGGGACAGGAAAATTATAGTAAGTGAGACAATTTGTGTACTATATATATTATTAAAATAAGAGACAATATTGGGAAGGAAAAGATAAAATGGTGATCTGAGAAAACATCCTAGTGAATTTGGCAGAGATATGGGAGAGATATGGGTATCTTGGATCAACTGTGGTATGTTGTTGATATTTTAAGTAACAGAAATTGATAAGAAGTTTTTCTTAAACATTTTTCAGATATACGTCAATATTTCATTTTCTAATGATTTGTCATGACATCTATAGGGGTTAACAATTGGCTGCTTAAATCCTGTTTTATTGAATGCAATCATGTCCTTAGACAAGAATGTAAGAAAAATATACAATGAGCATTATATAAGGCATACTGTTGGGTGATGCCCAACATCAATTTCTCCTTCATCCTTACACAACTCTGATACAGATCCAGTGTTCCACTCACCCTACTGAATCTCCCTCAAATAACAATCACATGCATCTAAGGAAATTAACTTTATTCTCAACTCTGCCAGCATTACAAATAGGACTAATTGATATAAAGATAAGTTTCAATCCCATTGAAAGTGAATGATTCAGAAATGGGTATGTAGCTGATGATCAGTCCAAAAGATACCAGTGAAAATTCATTGGGGTTTTACAGAAAAGTTTGACATATGCTGTGACTTAATAGAAACCAGGTACAATTTGTGTTCTTTCTCTTCTCTTGTCATATCTTGTGAATTGGAATAAATGTACCTATACTGCTGTAAAGGTATATAGGATAAAGATGACACACTGCAAATAACAGAACTATGTAACTGAAAGTATCAGTGGATTTTAAGCAACATACTGGGTGCAAAAAAAAAATCAGCTTTAAAATCAACAGTCCCTCTAGGTTTTCTAAAATTTTCTTTATTATTTAAAGCAGTATTAAAAAATGTATTCATTACTTATAGTCAGAAACTTCCTAATTGAATATATGGTTTACTTTGGTGGGGGAGACTATAATGTGATGTTTTAAAGCTAAATTGCTATCGTTAGAATTATAATCCAAAGAAATGCAATTTTACATAACATTGTAAAATTTGGATCATTCTTTAGCAATCATTCATTCTCTCTCCCCTCACTGTAGTGTGGCATATGTATATATTTTCTACCCTATTTGTTGAGGCTCCAGGGTCCCAGTTCCCTGAACCCTGGTTTGATTGCTCAGTGGGACTAGAAATTTCAGCTGAGTCAGGACCAACAGAAAGTGAAAGTGTGTAGAAACAGAAGGGAAAACTGGGGCAGCACAGGCAATGTGAATAGAAAGCAAAAGTAACTTTGCACAGGCTTTAGTATAACAGGGAGAAATTTTAAGACCAAAGAAAAAGCTGACAGTACTTCCATAGAGAATTGGAAGTGGCTCCTTTTCACAAGTGAGAAGAGAGACATGTAAACGAGGATGGTAAATGTTCTCTTTCTCTTGATTTGCAATTGTATATAACTCTTTTAGTGGTCTCTCTGAGGCCAGAATTATTAAGTGCAGATCTAACTGTTGAATGTCTGTATGTGTTCTCCAGATGTCCTTATTTAGCAGATAAGGCTTTTTCCCCCATCCCCATAGAAATCCCTTTCTTTGTTCCTTCTCACTATTGATTTTCATTTGGACTGGAGATTTATTCTGGCCTTCAATGTGTGCTTGTAACAGGCCAAGTTCTCAAGTAACATTGCACTTCACTTTGCTTTCTTGAGCTTTTTGAGTCTCCATTAGAAAGAAGAACATTTCATGGTAGCCTGTGAATCTGGAGGCAGGAGACATGTGAAGGAGATGTAGGCCAAGTTCACTGGGTTAGGTTAGATGTTCCTCAGGAGTAGACATGTGAGTAAAAACTGAATGTTTGTGCTATATGCTACAGAGTTGGGGAGTTATTTGTATAATGCATTACCTTTGGCCACCTCAGATAATATGAACTATGTTGGTTTTAGAACAATGCTACCAAATTAAAAAACAGTGAGGGAAGGCAACATAATTTTGGAACTAGTGTGAAAGGGTGACTGGGTGCACTTCTCTGAGAATGAAAAATGTGCCTCTGTGGGTTTTAATTATTGAAAGAAATCTAAAAAATTCACAGTGACATTGGGAATTTAAAATAAATTTTAACATAGTTACCCTAATCCTTAAGAAGTCAGGCTTTCTGGCCAGTGTGGACAATGATGTTAGATTTTAAAATCCGTGGAAATTTGGGTCCTGCTGTGATACTTGCAAATTAAATCTTTGGGACATATTGTGGTTCAAAAGAAAGAAATAACTGGAAAAATTTGTGGATTTATTGGGCTATTGCCTAAGAAAAAGGATAGAAAACTATGTTTAGAACTTTGTATAGAAATAAAAAAAAAAAAACACTTCAAAGTGAGAAATAAAAACAAAATCTTAAGCCCACAACCCCCAACAGACTGAATGGACCACCTCGTGGCCAAGGGTACCCCAGAGAAACCTTAAAACCAAGTTCTCAGCCTTGACTGGATTATTTTCTAACTGCCATCAACTTTCTTCCCCAGGAGTTAAGCAGAAACCAGCCCTTTGAAAATATTTACTCTACACCGATTTCAACTAATCCCTAGGATGCTTCTTCCTCTTGCAGTTTCTACACACATCTGGCCATCATTCCTTCCTGATAAGAGATCACTTATAAAGTGGTCCTGACCAGCCTTCAGAAAATGTGCAGCCTGGGTTTTCCTGCCCTCTGCTTTGTCTTTTGATACCAAAGGGCCAAAAACTCTGCACTTGGATCATGCGAATGCAGCCTGTTTTGTACATGGGATTTGTGAAGGTATATGAAGCTCAACTGCACATGCGTGTGTTTCTTCTCTCATGAATATTCATGATTACTCTTCTTGCTCATTAAATATATGTATTTAGGCTTGGCACCTGTAGCTCAAGTGGCTAAGGTGCCAGCCACATACACCAGAGCTGGTGGGTTCCAATACAGGCGGGGCCTGCCAAATGACAATGACAACTACAACCGAAAAATAGCTGGGCATTGTAGTCTAGCGGGTGCCTGTAGTCCCAGCTACTTGGGAGGCTGAGGTAAGGGAATCACTTAAGCCTAGGAGTTGGAGGTTGCTGTGAGCTGTGATGCCACAGCACTCTCCCCAGGGCGACAGCTTGAGGCTCTGTCTCAAAAAACAAACAACAACAACAATAAATAAATAAATTAATTAATTAAAATGTATATTCTTCTATTCACTCACTGTAAATTCCTGTTCCCTTTATCCTTCCCTGGAAGTGCTTGCTCTCAGTTTCTGCCTCATGCTATGTTTTCCAGCCTTCAAGATAGCAGGATACCCTGCAGGCTGCAAACCTCTCTGAGAAACCAAGATTTCCTCTCTAAAATTTATGAACCTCATCATTCTTCAGTTGAAAAAAATTAGGACAATACCACCAGCTATGTGAGTTTCTGTAGGCTGTGCCATCGACATTTTTCTGTGAATATAAACACAGCAGAAATCCTAGAATCTAGAGAAAATATGCAGAGAGGAAATGCAGAAGGCAAAAGTGTAACTAAATACAACTGAGATTCATATTCTGGGTAGAGATACTCAGTTTGGTAACTTCTGTAACTATTAATTTTCCAGAGGGTAGTTGGGGGCAACTTGTAGTGTTAGGACAATGTGGAAGAAGAAGAATAAAGTTGAGAAAAGAATGAGATAAGTTGATCTGTGTGGCAAAGAGCTAAGCCACAGCATTGGGGGAAGGAAGGAAGAGAATTTCTTTGATCTAGCTTGTGAAGATTTAATAGTGATCAGAATGGAAATGATGAACGAGTGAATTTCATGATATCTTTCATGAACTCTTGGACCAAGGTGTGGTAGCTTATGTCTCTAATACCAACATTTTGGAAAGCCAAGGATGGAGGATCAGGGTAGGCCATGAATTTAAGACCATCCTGTGCAACAGAGATATTTCATCACTATGAAATATAAAAAGAACTAGGTATACATGTTGGTATGTACCTGTAGTCCTAGCTTCTCAGGAGGCTGAACTAGGAGGATTGTATAAGCCTAGAAGTTCAAGGCAACAGTGAGCTATGACAATACCACTGCACTCCAGCGTAGGTGACAAGGGAAGACATTATTAAAAAACAAACAAATAAACAATTAGGAACACTTTTGGGTATTACAGATTTCCTTGATATTGATACTCTTTCCTTGATATTGATTTATCATTTTTTTGATGCCAAACTGTTATTTTGTTTGGGATATATGTGGATACGTTGGGTTTCATTGGAGTTACATATTTTTTACATGTGACAGACACTGCTTAACATGTTACATAAAAGTAAGAGAATAAAATTGGTTAAAATACCACCACACTGCTGAAAGCCTGATTTTCTACATGTAACTAAGGTTGTAATTAATTTCTGAAGAAGGAAACACAAAATTTCTTTACCTTTATTTCTATTCCAGTTTAATTTCTTTTTTTTTTTTTTTTTTTTTTTTGAGATGGAGTCTCAAGCTATCCCCCTGGGTAGAGTGCCATGGTATCACAGCTCATAGCAACCTCCAACTCCTGGGCTCAAGCGAGTCTCCTGCCTCCGCCTCCCAAGTAGCTGGGACCACAAGCACCCGCCACAACGCCTGGCCATTTTTTTTGGTTGCAGCCATCATTGTTGTTTGGCGGGCCCGGGCTGGGGATTCGAACCCGCCACCTTAGGTGTACGTGGCTGGCGCCTTAGCTGATTGAGCCACAGGCGCCGAGCCTCCAGTTTAATTTCTATTCTTAACCAGACTATGTATTAAAATCCATATTAGTTTTCCTGTTTCTACCCTTTTCCTAGTGACTGAGTTACATCCCCTTTATTTTATTGAAATAATGTAATAAGAAATGCAAACTACAAATTCAATTTACCTAGATGTTTGTCATAAACATTTGAAAGAAAACGCAGACTTAAAAATTGTCACATTGAAAATCTTTTAAGAAAAAAAAATTAAGAATGAAATAACAAATTATGCTTTACATCAACCTTTCTCATGGTCATGACCTAGAAATATTGTTTTGTTTCTGCTGTTCTTAAATGTTAAACTGAGAAGACATAGACAAAATTTTCCTAATAGCTTTTAATTCATCTCTAAAAATTCTGAGATTCCCTGCTGTATTTGTTAATATATGATATGTACATAAATCACCATGTCAGAAATCAATGTCGCAAATAACAAGAAATAAGAGAATGAAATGGCACAGATAAAGCAGAGAAGAGATTCTACAGGGGGTGATAAAGATGATCAGTATGAAAAACCAGCAATACATACAACAATTAAACATCCCCTTAGGATCCTCCAAATTCCTAGGTCAAAGTACTAACTTCTAAAAGTACTGATAAAATTTGTACCATCATAGTAAGAAAAAAAAAAACATACAAAACTAGGAATTGGAGAATTCCAGGTATTTGTTGAGGAAGCAAAGTTCCAATTAATTTTATTAATTAAACTAACCTGATGGTAGAAGGGAGCTAGAATCCAGGGTCAACATGATCTCTTATTCTGCCTGTTAAAGAGAAAAATCTTCAGGTTTGGAGGATAGTTTGGAAATCTTCATTCCGGATTAAAAAAAGGTCTTATTTTAAAAGCCATCTTCACTTGTTATATAAAATTAACAAAATTCTTTTGTTTGTTGTCACTCCACATTTGATCTTTTGTCCCAAATCCTAAGAAAATTTATCTCATGAACTAAGGTGCATCACACTTCCAAACTTTATGTGTTTGCTGACACAATTCTTAGCAAGATTATCCGGACATCTAGCCTAAACTCTTGCCCTCATTGTTCTCATTATTCCCTACCTGCAGTGCTAATGGTATAAATTCATCTAATCACGTTTGCATTAATTCCCTTTAGATATGAGCTTATGTAAAATGTCCCTTTGTTATTATAAATACTTTCAGTAAAATGGTATTAATCTATGCACAGCATTTATTCTGGGTAAAGTTGGTACTTGTAAAGGAAAATAATTGAAGAAACAAAATGTTACCTTGATGGTTATTGAAACTAAACTAGGCTGGCATTAAAATAATCATATTGAAACCAAATGTTAATAAAAGGCCTTTTTATTGAATTATATAATGATGAAGCATTTCATTCTACATAAATTCTAAAAATAAGTAATATGTGTTACTTCTAAATTACACAGACCACACTAAAATTGGATTTTAGAGAGACTGAGGTATAAAATACTATATTGTATACATTGTTGTTCTATTTCTGTATTTTCTTTATTTATATATATATAACATCAATAGAATTTACACAAAGATATCAAAATCTATCAATTGTTCATGTGGTTCTGGATAAATATGAATATTATAACCAAACAATGGCTACTTACAAAGCTATTAATTATAACAATGCGTAAATAAGGATATAATCATTTAATATAAATCTCAGTAATCACCTTTGGTTCAAATGTTCAATAGCATGTTGAATTGGAGAAATGTCCGATAAACATGTACTCTTTACCAATTAGGTGTTTGGTTTATTAAAGGAATTAATGAGTTAAAATTATGGTTTTTATAGCATATATAATTGATTTATTCTCTGTCCATAAACTGGATTTTTAAGATTTGTCAAAGATTCTCAGGAATGCATAATGCATCCATGAAAAAAAATCACACAAAACTGAAAATCTCCTAAAGCCAGAGACTATAATCTCATTTAAGCATTTATTTCTCCATGTGTAGCGTAATGTCCTCCACAGACAAGCACTTGTTAAAGAAAAGTGAAGAAATAAAATGTTCTTAGTTATACATGCATTTAACACATATTTATGAATCGTGTCAAGAAAAAAATAATCAAAGCTTGCTTATTTAGAACAAGAAATCTTTACTCATGAAAGAGTGCAAATATCTATGTCCATATCAAACCGATACACTCAGCTTGGTATTTCTGATAGTGAACTATAGAGTCAATCTTATCAGTAGTGTATAATATTCATTTTAAAAATTAGTAAATTATACCACTTCTAAAATATACATTTTAAACAACTAATTTAAAATAAAATTTTTATAGGCTATAAATAGTAACACATGCAATAGCTTAAATTAAGAATATTTAATATTTTTACTTACTAAAATTTTACATGCAATACATGTTGTAGTAGGTAACAGTTAAAGTGTAAAGCTATATAAAACCAATATATTGCAAGGCATGTTATAATATAAAAATTAAATAAACTCTTAGTCACACTTAGTTTACTGAAACCCCACCTATATGAGACGCATTTAATTTATTAACAGAATAACCATCAGGGTAACTAAGAGAAGAATTCTAATTTTTATGAGACTCTGCAGCTACACTGAAAAAATGCTTAGTTTCTGCTTAGAGGATCCACCCAGTTCTATCAGAGGGTTGTTAAAGTGCCCAGCTATTATGGTATTATAGTAAATAATATTGGTCAGACCAATTAAGATCTGTTTTATAAATCTGGGAGCATTGTATTTACAATTGAAATGTCCTCTTGTATTGTTTCCTTGACCAATCTGAAGTGACCGTGCTTATCTTACTTAATTTTAGTTGCTTTAAATCACTGGCATCTGAAAATAAGATTGCAACCGTCCCTTTCTTCTGATTTGCATTTGTCTGAAACATTGCTTTCTAACCCTTCCCCTGAGTTTTGTTTTGTCCTTCAGGTAGGTGTGCTTCCTGGGTACAGGATATATATGGCTTGCTTTTTTTTTTTTTTTTTATCCATTGGTCAGCTTATGCCTCTTCAGTGGGGAATTCAAGCCATTAACATTAATTGAGAGAATTGATAAACATGGTGAAGTTCTATTTGTCTTATTTTCTGAAAGTCCCTTGGTTGGTTTTATCCTTTGCACTATTGTGGAAGCTAGGTTTTGTCCTTTAGTTTCTGGAGGTTTACTAGCATCCATTGCAGTGGTCAACGTGGAGAATAGGTCTATGTACTTCCTATAGAGTTGGTCTAATTATAGTTAATTTCCTCAGTGTTTGCATATCAGCAAAAGATTTGATTTCTCCATCTATTTTGAAGCTTAGTTTAGCAGGATACAGAATTCTGACTAAAAAAAATTATTTTCTAAAAAGTTTAAAGATAGATGACCATTGTCTTCTGCCTTGGAATTTTTCAGCTGAAAAATCTGCTGTTACCCTTATGGATCTGCCATTGTAGGTCAATTGGTGCTTATTTCCGTCTGCTTGCAGAATTTTCTCTATGATCTTGCCTTTGAACAGGTTTATTACAGTGTGTCTTGGAGATGCTCTATTCATGTTGATATGACCTGGGATTCGATATCCCTCTGAAAAGGAGTGTTTTAGAATCTTTAGTGAAACTTGGGAAGTTTTCATTTATGATATCCTCCAGTAGGACTTCCATTCCTTTCTGATATTTTTATTTCCCTTGAGGGATCCCTGTAATTAATAAGTTTGAATGTTTTGTGAAGCCCCATAGTTCCCTGAGTGAATGTTCTGCTTTCTGTCTCTTCTTTCCTACTGCTTTAACTACCTGGGTGAACTCAAGAGCTTTATAATCGTGTTCTGAGATTCTTTCTTCTCTAGAATCTAATCTGTTATTGATACTTTCTACTTCATCTTTAAATTTTCTGCTGAAGCTCTGCAATTTCCTTTCTATAGTCTTCATATCATTCATCTATGTTTTGCTTTTGTTTTTCCACTTTGTCTTAAATTCTCTTTATTGCCTTTGCCATCCATATTTTGAATTCTCTTTCTGTCATTTGCATTAAATCTTTATAGTTGGGATACTCTGTGGTGGCTACCTCATGCATCCTTGAGGGGTTTCTCTCTTCTGTGTATTCATGTAGCCAGAATTTTTCTCTTGTTCACTTCTTTCTCCTACTTTTTCCTCTCATTGCCTCCTTTGCTATAATTTACTTTATCTCTGTGCTTAGGTATTTAATTACCTTTAGGTATAATGCCAAAAGGAAGAGAAGGGTAAGGAACAAGGAGAAAGTAAAGAAAAAGATATTAAAAATAGAAGGGAAAAAAAGGTGAGTGAAAGAAAAAAATTAAAAACAAGGAGAGAAAAAGGACAGAAAGGGAAAAGGAAGGAGATGAGAAATTGCAGTATTTATCAGGGTGCTTTGACCCACACTCACAACTCCAAGAATTGGGGAGGAGCACTGGGCTGGTTGGGTCTCTGTGAGCATGATCTCCTTACCAGCCTGGGCAAAACCAAGACCCCAACTCCACCAAATATAAAAAAATCAGCAATATTTCATGGTAATGACATACCATCTTTCCAAAGGCCAAAGCTAGAAGGACACCCTAGACCATGAGCTCATGGTCTCATTGAGTCAGACCAAAGCTGTGACCTCCCAGCCAGACAAATGCTGTGAACCTTAGCCCTCAGATAAAAGGAAAAAACATAATAAAATCAGATAAAGGAAATTAAAAATGCAATTATATAACCTGAAGGAAAAAAGGGATCTCTTAGTTATATGAAAAATTTATGTGAATAGGATGAGAAAAGTAGAAAAATCTCTACCAAAAGAGGGAGAAAAGGTAAGAAATAAAAAATAAATAAAGTATAAATGGGGCTGAAAACCATAACCAAAATAGAGGACCCCATACTATTGAAGAAAATAAAACAAAGACATAACAGTAAAATCAATCCAAAAAAAAAAAAAAGTTAAATCAATCCAAACCAAAAGGGAAAAAAAGGGTGGGGGGAGAAAAATAACAATAGCAGTGAAACTGAGGAAAATAATTGGGAGGAGAATTTAAAAAATAATGTATATGTAAGAATACACACACACACACACACACACACACTATGTTTTCTGGACACCAGGTTGTGCTGCTGTGTTAGGAGACGGAGATCACATGCTGTATTTCCTGTATAAGATGGAGGCCTGAAGCCAATTTCCAGTTTCAGAGGAAAAATGAAACACGGTCTGTACTCCAGACCTACTGGAGTAAGTCTTCTAGTCAGGGCCTTGTCACTTTGTCAGCACTCATTTCTTATTCATTAGGGTCCCAAAGCTCTCCAGATCTCTCAAGTGGCATGTCTTGATCTTTCATACAGCACCCCCTAATAACAATGCTTTACCGGGGGTGGGGAAGGTGGGCAGCCGACTCCTCCAAGGATGGCTGCCCAAGCTCAGCCAGAGCCTGTTATGTATCAGGACCCCAGAGACTATGTGTCCTCTGCAGCCTTCCCACAATGGCAGGTGTCCATACAAGCTGATGGAAACTTCACCCCAGCCATCATTCAATTTCAGCTGCCTAATGCTGCTCAGATTCCTTTGCTTATCCCCTCCAAGGCAGCTCCAGGGAGCAGTCCAGTTCAAAACAAAAACAAAAACTACAGGATAGCCCTTTCCTGTCCCCAGTTCTCCATGGAAGGGCCTCCAGCTGACCACCATACATACCTAGGCGCTTGACTTGTGTGCCAGTTTTCAGACCTCCTCACTGGTTCTGGAGTCTCCTACTGCTTCACTGTGCCCTTCGGGGGATGTTTCTGGGTGGGTTCCCCCAAGAGGGGACTAGAGATCTTTCTCCCCTCTCTCACCAATAGTACCTGGCAAGATGTCACTAGTCCACCGTCCTGCTCTGCCCCCTGGAAGTATGATTTTCTGATTTTCTGTCTCAACAACCCCCTTAGTTTCCTAATTGGAAAGAACCTCCATAGTGACAGATTAACAAGAGTGAAAAACAAAACAAAATTTTAAAAAAACCTAAAAAATGCAGAGGATTATTCATCTTTTACATATACACGAGGAACACCCAAGGAATGAGTAGTTCTCAGAAGGTGATTTTGAATTCTGGCTTACACGGCATCTTCAACAAAGAGCAGTACATTTAGAGCAAAGTGAAAGGGAAAAGGACTTTCAGTGGCCAGGAGCTACAGCTTGTGGAAAGACAAATACTTGGATACTATCTCCAAAAGATAATAGTCTCAACTTTTCATCAGTATTTTTTGTTTTTCCTGGTAGTAGTTCTGGGGAGGGAAGGACAGTGGCTTACCCTTTGTCTTTGGAATCACCAGTTCTTCACAGTTTGAGATGGATATTCTGGTCTCCCACATATATAACTCTTTTGGCCTCAGATTTTTCATATGTAAGATTAAGAAATCTAGATTAGATGAAATGTAACATCCTTTCAACATTAAACTTATATGAAACTGTCAATACTTTTCTGTATTAGTAGGAATTGAAGAATGACAAAAGAAAAATATGAAACTCAATTTTACTTGCTTTTATTTATTTTCTACAATGCTTAATCCATTCCAATTTTGTATAAATATAGTCCTTTAAATTGTCTTATGTAGTTCCTTTTTTTAAAAAAAACCCATATTTTCTTTAATAGGTCAGGCAAATGAAGACCTTTTACACTTTCCATGTCATAAATAACAAAATGTCTCTCAAAATAAATAGTCACTGATTTGGTGAATGATTAAAACAATCTCTAAACTTCCTTTATGTTTAGTCTCAGTCTTTGTAAAAAAAAGGACATATTTGCAGAAAAATCTGGAGTAAATCTTAACATTAACAGTTAATTGAATATTCATGATTAAAATTTTAATACTAGAAAGTAATTAAATTTTCTTCTGAAATTATTCTTGATTGATTCTATTTGCAGCCACACTGAAAAAATGCTTAGAAAGCATTCAAGCTTTAGGAAAATAAGTGCATCTCCAAGAAGACTTGTCCTTATCCTTCTTCCTGGCTATACAGAGCCTAAAGGATGTATTACCTTAATAATTTGTTCTTCTTTCCACATAATTGAAAAACATTAAAAATGTTTCTCAAACACCATGAAAAAAATAGAGAGAGAGTTTTATGTTTAACTTTATAAATCAAATGTGCTGGGCCATTGATGCCTGGATATTTGGTAAACTGTTAATTCTGGTTATAACTGTGATAGTGTTTTTGGATAAGATTAATATTTGAATGAATAGATCAAATAAAGCTGATTGCTCTCCCTGAAATGAGAGCTCCTCAAGCAATCAGTTGAAGCCTGAATAAAACAAAAAGGCTGAACTTCTTCTGAGGCAAAGGGATGTCCTCCTGCCTAATTCCCTGGTCTTGGAACATTGATCTTTTTCTGCCTTTGGACTCAAGTAGAAATATTGGCTTTCTTAGATCTTGACCCCACCAGCTTTCAGATTGGAACTCCACTATTGGTTTCCAGCTTGCTACCGGCAGATCTTGAGATTCCTCAGCTTCCAAAATCATATGAGTCAATACTTTGAAATAAATCTAGAGAGACAACTAGATAAATAGATAGATAGAGATCTATTCTATGTCTTCTGATCCTATGGAGAATCCCGACTATTACAGATGGTTGGTTACCCTTCTTATGCTTATAAATCATTCTTCTTATGTTTCTATGATGAAGAAAGCAAAAGAGGGCTTACTAAAACAACTAAAATCTTTAAGGAGGAGAGTGGATCATAACATTGAAAAAATCTGAAAAGAAAATGGAAAATTTTAATGCAGTGTGTTACTGGAACAAAAAAGGACTTGACTTTAGAAAATTAGGCTTGAAGTCCTGCTTCTGAGGTCTTAGCCAAACCTGTAACCTATCAGAATCTCTTTCTACTCAGTAAAAATGGTACCATGGTCGACCCTATGCACATAATTAATTCATTTAATTACTTATCCCACAAAGGATGCGAATGTGTATTTAATGAAATTACCATGTAAAAATGATGTCTGTATTGACAGAACTAGAAATGCAATTCAAAAATTATAATAATTAAAGAATAAGAAATGAAGAGAATGTGAAAATCCATCTATTTGTTCTGTAAGTGTTGTGGAGTGAGTAAACCCACAGGAAGTTGAAAGGAAGAGTCACAGAAAGAAGTTATATAAAAAGAGCTTACACCCTGAAGTTTCAGAAAGAGCATGTATCAGATTTGCTTACTCTGAAATGTGAATATTGATAGGCACCTTACACGTTCATAAATAATTCACTTGTGGCTAATTGTAAATCAATTATGAATTATTTTTTCCCAACATTTTGATATTTAAAATAGCATGTTTAATATCTGCATGTGGCTAATTAATGACAAATGTACTCTATCAAAGTTTGCATCTTTCCTCTTATACCAAATATTAATAGATGCTGTCCCTCATGTCTTTATCACAATGTAAATCTAAAGGAGCTAGAAATAAAATATCTTCCATAATGAATTAGTTCTTTAGTCCTAAGACACATTATAATCATGAAGAGAGTAGCCTGTGTCTGAAGCCAAATAGTATAAATGTTCCACAAATAGAAATTATGTCATGTGATCAAAAAATAGTAACATTGGTAGGAAATAAGAACTTTTGATTTTCTAGCAACACAAACAGATCAGGGAGAAAATATAATTCTAAAATGTTAAATATTAGAGGAGAAAATAGAAAAAATATTTATTATTTTATATAGAAAGATAATATAAAGAATTTAAAAATGTGTTCCTGATCTTGTTCTCTGTTTTCAAAGTGTCACATCCCACATGTAAGAGAGCACAAAATAGGCTCGGCGCCTGTGGCTCAATCAGTTAAGGCGCCAGCCACATACACCTAAGGTGGCGGGTTTGAATCCCCAGCCCGGGCCCGCCAAACAATGATGGCTGCAACCAAAAAATGGCCGGGCATTGTGGTGGGTGCCTGTGATCCCAGCTACTTGGGAGGTGGAGGCAGGAGACTCGCTTGAGCCCAGGAGTTGGAGGTTGCTATGAGCTGTGATGCCATGGCACTCTACCCAGGGAGACAGCTTGAGGCTCCGTCTCAAAAAAAAAAAAAAAAAAAAAGAGAGAGAACACAAAATAAAAGTGTGTGATTAGAAGAAAATGAAAGATCTAGTATTGATTGTGTATTAGTTCTACAACAAATTTTGACGTATTTTTCTCTTATTCATTCTCCTGGCCATGTCATAAGATATCCATATTTTATGGACAGAGTTATGCTTCTAGGCTGATCTTTCTAGTCACAGTGTTTTAAAAAACAAAGGTAACCGGATTCATGTCTGGTATTCCTTCACTCAGGGTTTGTCCTTACCTTGTTGTCTGTAAAGCAAAATGAAGTATTGTTCCTTTACAAAAATGACTTAAAACTTGTAGTTTGCTTTATCTAACAAACACAATACCTTTGAATTAACTACTATCATTGATAAAAAGACCAAAAATTGTAATCAAAGTGTTTATAGAAAAAGAAAAAACTTCTAAAAAGATCAATAAAGGTATTCTCCCATTATAGAAATGTAAACAGTGGCATGCATTCAGGAAGTTGTCAATATAATTGATGATTAGAGAAAGTCAGTGTGAAATCATAGGGTTTACAAAATTTATGAAGCGCAGTTAGTGATGTAGTTGAGGAGATGCATTTAGCAATAAGTGGAATAGAGCAGAAAGATCATGACTTGTAGCAATTTATAATTTGCTAAAGCACCTATGTGGATTAGCCACACTGATATGTTGAAAGAGTCACTTAGCCTTATAAATTGTTCTAGTAAAGCGTTTATGAAATCATTAAGAATCCAAAGGGGTCACTTAAGAGCTTCATGTTTTACTGGATTTTATGAGAGAAATTACATTCTATAATATTTGTCAGGGGTTTTAAAGATTCATAAAATTGTCAGTACAGGTCCCTGGAGGAGAATGCCAGTGATCTAGC
Organism: Galagoides demidoff; assembly: GCA_963574575.1. Lineage (NCBI taxonomy): Eukaryota > Metazoa > Chordata > Mammalia > Primates > Galagidae > Galagoides > Galagoides demidoff. Next base: position 18,288 of record CAUYQV010155727.1, on the reverse strand, counting down.
ATAAATAAAATGCCACTCTTTAGTTCTGAGACTCTGAACCCTCAGTTAACAGAAAGGAAATTGGGCTAGATTGCTGTATCAGAATGTTGGCTCAGTACCTAAAAACCCCATCTAACTAGTAACTGCTGAACAATACCTGAAAAACTATCAAGAACGAACCTAACACATTATTTTACCCTAATAGATTATTGGTGTGGTTACACTCAACACTGGGTGTAATGTTGGATATTACTTCTCACTGGAGAAACAGAGGAATTCCTGGTTAGTTTGTATCAGAAACTTAAATCATAATCCTTTAGAATAATATTATAAGATAATGTAGGCAATCTCAACACTTACTTTGATGTAAGTAATTACATTACATTAATCATCACGATGGTCTTACCAGGTAGTACTAATTTTATTGACTGATTAATTGACTTAACCATTCAAAAGGTAAAATACCAGGCTCAGAGAAGTGAAATAATCTACTAAAAATTCCGTTGATCATGTAGTCAGCTTCTGTTATCACTGGCTGTGTTAAAACAAAAGGCGGGGAGGCTCTTGAAAAACAAGCCCGAAAACAGCAACATGATAAACCTTGAAAGTTGTAGGTAAGATAAATATCAAATCACTAAAAGCCATTGACTACTGATAGAGACGTATTTATAATACAAATGAGGATTTTAAAAATATTAAAACTCTGTCAAATGAACCGTAGCTCCCAGTGTGCTATCTATAACTACATTAGAGTTCAAATTGGACAAAATTGCAAATAATAGTTATTTGCAGGGCATGCTTCCTGACTTTTTGAGAGTGACCAATAGGAACATGAATATTTTGTTTGAGGACAACCTTTTGTTTTCATTCAGAATCAGAATGTCACGTGCATGTGAAGGATTGCCAAACACTAGCATGGTCACAGGAAATGTGATGACTCTAGTAATAGTGGTATAAAGAGGCTCCCTTTCCATTTCAAAGTTTGTAAAGTTTCATTTTTTTTTTTACCAAATAACCATTTATTAGATTTCCTACTAAATTCTAGAGATTGTGTTAGATGTTGGGGCAAAAAAATTAAATTGAAGAAGACACAGGACGGGCCTACAGTTCCTTAGCATCTAATGGGTACTTAGACAAGTCATAATTTGGTTTTAGTACACAGACTACACTCAGACTATATAAGATGGGCACAGAACCCAATATTTAATGGGTAATAATAATACAGAAAAATCTTCAAAGAGAAGTTGATATCAGAGTTTATACTGTTGTATGTTCTTTAGTTAAAGAAATATTGGCTGGGACCTAATTTTTGCTAAGGCAATTCTAAGAACTGCCATAAAACTCTAGTGAATAAGTTACTTTTCTGTCATTTATTATTGAAAAACTAAGAAATAATAAGGAAATTAATAACTCTAAAAAATAAAAATTAGTTGAATGGGGGAAAATAGCAATGAAAGTTATAATAAGACGGTAACTGATTCTATGAGAAGACTTCTTAGTTCAATAGAACACTCTTAAAAGAGATAAAGAAAGCTGGTGGAAAAATGGAGAAAGGATGAACAAAGAGAAATATTCTATATATACAATATTACAAAGATTTATAAAATATCAAAAAAATATACACATGCCAAAAATATGAAAACCTAGATAAATAGAAAACATTCTACAAGGAATACTATAGTAGATCCTTATTGAAGTTGGCTATACAGCATCTGAATCACCTTCCCTTAGTTCAAGATAGTTTTCACTTTATTGCTCTAAAGGCAAAAGTACATGGAGAGATATTCTAGTCATAAGAAACAGCATATGCAAAGGTCCAGAGGCAAGAAAGAATGAGCAGGAGTGTGCAGAGGGCATGATTAGCATGACTGGGGAATTGAATAATGTGGAAGAAATGCCAAATTACGAAGAGTATTGAAAGCTATTTTAAATATTTTTGATTTATTTTTTTCAAGTACAATAGTAACAGAGAATCACTGAAGGATTTTCAGGGAATTCAGATCAGTATGTTGATAATGATGATTTTGATAACTTGTAACTCATTTTTAATCATTTTCTTGTGCCAGAAATTGAGTAGCAAGTTCTTTGCGTGAAGTATTTCAATTCAATGAGATTGATAAAACTAGTACATGGATTTTAAAGGTAGGAAAACAGGTTATCAGACTTGGTGAATTCATGCACCTAGATAATTTTATAAAAATATGCCTTATAGAAAGATAATTTCACTGTGAGGAATAACTTAGTGTGGGACCATATGATGATAGGCAGACCATGGCAGGGAATAAAAATGGCCTTGAATAAGGTAACCACACCATCAGTGGAAATAAGGAAGTGGATCACTCTCCTTATGAGGTCAATGTGACAAGGCTAAAAAATTAACTTGAATAAATGTAAGGCAAAGGAAGAATAATTAACAGGTACTAGCTTGCATACAATGCTGTCATTCTGGGATGAAGAACATTATGGGGGAAAAGATTTAAGATACATATAAATTTGAGGTACCACTTACAACATTTATTATATATATATATATATATATATATATATATATATATATATATATATCTGGTAATATCTGGACTATGCCTAGTTTAAGGTCTATTGCACTTTAATTAAAATGCTCGTTAGAAAGTTAAAAGTAACAAATCTGGACTTCAAGTGAAAGAATCAGAGACAGATGTTGGGTGAGATATTTGTGAGTCATTGATATTTCTAAAAGCAATTGATATGAGGAGAATAGCTGACATTATTAAAGCGGAATGCATAGACAAACAAAAGAGAGTTTATATCAAACATTGAAGCAATGCAAATACCTGCCTGCATGTGGAACATATAAAGAATGGTCAATTAACAACACAAAGAAGGACATACAGAATGGATGGATAGTATCATGGAAACCAAGGAAAGATAATTTTAGAGGCAAGGGCATTATGAGCTGATGCTACTTGCAGGATGAAAAATTTTTGAAAAATGCTCCATTATTTGACAAAAATGTGATCTGTGATAATTTTACATAGAATAATTGCTGTGGAAAATGATGGAAACTAAATTGCTTTGGTTAAAAACTGAATGAGTAATGTGACTATCGACAGATCATGTGGAGAGAATTCTTTCAAGAAGATAATATGTAAAAGAGAGAAATAAGGTAAAAATAGAAAAGAAGTATTTTCTTTTGGCGATATATTATCTTAAGGGAAATAATTTATAATTAAATGCTCTACAAAGGGAATAATTGAAGATACAAGATAACAGAACAATTGAGTTGTGGTTCCCCCAAATCAGAAATCCATAAAGTCCCCAGAAAAATTTAAAGGTGTTTATTTTTGACAGAATGAAAGCACTTTTCTGGGGAGGCCAGATTGTAACTACATGCGAATGTAGAGACAGGATGGCAGGATAACAGGGAGGATACATTTGAAGCCTTAACTCTCTGAGCTCTAAAGAAGGCTAGATTATTTACTTGGGAAGAAGTAGGGGAAGTTTAAGGAATATTGAAAATGTCTGCGTTGCTTCCTTAGGTAATAGTAAGGCTGAATAGGGAGAAATAGAATTATAATAGGATGATAATAGGATGCCAGATTACAGAAAAATTATTTCTGATATGCCAGAGAATATCTGGAAACATGTGGGAAAAAATTGCTATTAAAATAATAAGCCTATTTTTAATAGGGCATGTAATCTTCTGAGATAAAAGTTATCCTATGGGGGTAATCATGATTCTCTCACGCTAGTAAAAATGATTCAGTACATTTCTGGGGAAAGAACAATAGTTCTGGATTGATTTTGGTTTATAATATTATCCTTTTTAATTTTCTTGCTCAGCTTCTGTGAAACATGCAGTTAGACCTCATGTGAAGAAAATATAAAGAAAAACTAAAACACCAGTTTCTTTTAAAATACTTTAAAGGCATTTGGGCACAATTACCACAGTGCTGCTATCTCCCAAATACAAAAAGGGGGAATTCATGCCTTGCCTACTATTACAAGAAGGTTCTGTAACCCAAGCCTCCTAATTCTTAGTTGTGGCAAGTGTCTGAGAGAAATTCACTGAAAAGTCCATAGTAAGATTGGATTTATTAATGATTATATTTAAGACAAGTTTGCAGGATGCCTGAGATACCTGGGGAATGTCTCTTCAGGAGATGGCAAATTTTTTTTGCATGTGTACAAGTGAAGGCAACACTTATGACACTGAAATTATTACTTTTCTGTAATATTGTATTCACAGACAACTCAGCACGTAAATATTTCATATAAAATGTCAAAAATTATAGAAGAATTAGCTGAGATTGTGAATCATGAATTTCTAGTGACACCAGTCTGCACTCAGTTTTCTGATTCTCTCTAGTGGCATAAATCAATTCAGGCAGAGATTTTATGTTTAAGTTTTCAAGAAAAAGAGATAACTTAAATAAACTAGTTGACTTTCTTTATTTTATAGATTCTGCTCAAGACTGAATTATAAATGATAATAATGTACCAAGAGATTGTAAATAGTCAGTGCAAATCTTTATCCCTGACAGAAAAAAAAGTAGTACCAATTCTGCAGATGGATTAGTATCGAATTAATAAATAAGATAAAGCTTATTAGAGTTATACAGGCACAATTCTCATTTGCACTTCACATATCTTAAAATCCTTTGACATTATTTTTTTGAATTAGTATTCTTGGTAAGAGAAAAAGTATTCGTACATGTGATAATTTATTTTACTTAACTCTTCATCACCTGCATACCTACTGTATTAATCAATTTGTGATTTAAATTGCATCAAATGCTCTAAAGAAAGAAATGATGAACATAGCCTAAAAGCATATTTATTAATGATTCCCCAACTATTTGTAAATCAAGATGATCATTTGCAGGATGCTGCTGACTCTCTGAACTCTATAAAGGAATTTGAAGTAGATGAAAAGAACTATATGAGGCATGTGCTGCATGAAATGCCACATCACTAGAAGCCAAGGTAGCCTACAAATTAATAAATAATATTAAACACATTGTGACAGTCTAGCTGTGTACTATAATACCCTGTTTCATATGCTGCTTTAAGAGTTTCTTCTGAGTTTTCAAACTTCAAATGCACTTTTAAAATAAAAATTCTTATATATCCTATTCATGATTTGGTAGTCATGCTCATAATAACTGATTACTTTTCAAGTAAAATTTCCTTTCAGTTATCATGAAATAATTACCTGGAAAACATATTTACATGTTTAAAACATTTATAGGTAAAAGTATTTTATGTCTAATAAAAATATTATTCATTTGAAAAATTATTCAGTTTGCAGAATTACCAAAGAACATATTGCATGTTTACTCTATTATGGAATAAAGTATAATACAAAATAATAGCCTAACTAATCAAATTTTGTCTTTAACAATGATGAAATTATATAACACAGCTTTATCTGTCTTCCTCAAAGTCTGTTTAAAGCCCAGAGGAATCATTTAGTTAAAAGAATACCAAATTTTGTAAGCGTTCAAATAATTAAAAATAGGTGTTAGAATATTTAAAGGTCTAGAAAAGCTATTATCTCAGGTTCCAAGATATGTGGCTCAGTGCTTCTTATCAACTTGAGTGAATATTAAAAAAAAAAAAAGATTCTGTGTGTATTACAAAATAGTGAAAGGAGAATTAATGAAACCAACTTCCTTTACTATTTGTCTGACTTTTTGAAGAGGATTTTTTTTCTCACATGTGGTAATTTTTATTAATGTATTCAAATTATGATGCACTTCAACATTCTGGGTATTTATAGATGCATATGTATTTCCACATTGTCTCTCAGAGGCAGGACCATCCTTGTCATGCTCCATTTGTAAGATGTACATTTTCAGGTTCAACATTGCATGTTCTTTTATAGGCTGAAAGTTTTATTACTAAAATATCTATATTAAAAATCCAAACTTGACAGATAAAGTGGGCAGGACAATCAGGCTATATCTACTTACTGATATACCTGAGCTGCTCTTGGTCCACATTAACTTTTTTAACCTGGAACATTAACTAGGAACAACTATCCTATAAATTACTAACTCTACTTGGAGCTTCCTTTAGTACTGGCTTCTACTAATATTTTTTTCAAAATCTAAATTATTTGTTGAATCATGAAGCAATAGAGTCTGAGACTTAGATGCTTTGACACCTTTTGTACTGGGATCAATGATAGCTCCCCAAATTCCACGTTCATGGGGTATATCCTCAAACCTATAAATATTATCTTGTGTGCAAATGTGTACTTAAGTTAAGGCTCTTGGGAGAGGGGCCTTATTTTGGACTGTCTAGATGGGCCTTAAATACCAGTATCAGTATCTTTATAATAAACTTTGAAGCAGAGAGGAGATGTAAATGGAAATGGAAGCTAGGAATGAAGTTTTGCCACTACAGGTTGGGGACCAACCCCAGGGGCAGGGTCCTTTAAAACCTGTGGAACTGGTGGCAGTCAACTGGGTAAAAATAAAGTCAAAAGCAGCGAGGAACAAAAAGACAGAACATACATAATAGAATTTCCAAAGGTGAGTGCAGGAAACCACTGCTAGCTTGTGAGACTTCAAGGAGTGGCCCTGAGTCTTTGTGCCACCTGCTTTTATTGAAAGCTATTTTCTTATTTAGCCAAGGGGATAAGCTGAGTAAGAGGGTAAATGTCAGCAGTTTCTATGAATAAGTGTATTAGTTCTCATTCCATCTATAATCATTAAGTTTATAGATATGGGCAGCCTTGAGAAATTTGGAACCTGAGCCTTGTGTGGGACCAGCCTCCTATTTGTGGTCATGCACACAGATCCCTTGGGAAAGGTAAGACCTCTCTAGTTTCTCTGTAGAGTAGAGAAGACTCAACAGCATCAGGTTCCTGTGAAGAATCAGTGTAAAAGAGGAATTTTCCCCTATCTCTACCTGGAATGCATTTCCCTCTAGGATTAAGGTACAAGTTCTCTCGCACCCATATTTCAGGACTCCAGCTATTCCCTTGATCTCTGCCCTGGCTGTAATACAAATTGCCAAAATGGGTATTTGCTTTGACTGTTGACTGGGTGGCCTGGTTAATGTTCCTTCCCAGGCCTTGAACTAGTTTCTACTAAGGCCATTGTCTTTCAGAGTGTTTAGAGATCACAGCAAGGGTGTTTTCAAGCTGCATCCCATACAGAGTGGGTTTCCAAGAAAATAGAAACTTCTCAGACTAGTAATTCAATTGTTAGTTTAAAAGTAAGATAACTAAACTGTTTTTATTCTGTCTTGCTCAGTTTCTTTCCCTGTTTTTCCCTTTTTCTAGAGATGTTTTCCCGTGCCCAGAATGAGGTCTTCAGTCCTCATTCTCCCTGCACTACAGGTAAAGGAAAGCCAAGAGTTTCTACCATGCACCATAGCTAAGGGAGAAGCATGGACATGGCCTCATCAGAGCACAGGGAGGAGTGCTGCACAGCTGCTACCTTGATCTCAGCCTTTCAGCCTCCAGGAAGGTGAGAGAATACATTTATGTTGTTGAGAACTACCATGGTTGTGGTAATTTGTATGGCAACCACATTAAATTAATACATCATCTATTACAATCTCATCTGTCTTCAGAAAAGAGGTTTATTTGACAAATGGATATACAGTTTTCCCTTGACCTGTTCAAATGTAAGCTGCCCTTCACATAACTAAAGAATGTTTTCTGGTATTATTTTACTTCCAATAGCGTATTCTTTTTTTTAATTCTTTTGAGACTGTGACTTACTATGTTGCCCTCAGTAGAGTGTCATGGCTTCACAGCTCACAGAAACCTCAAACTCTTCCATTTAAAGCAATTCTCTCCCCTTAGCCTCTCAAGTAGCTGGGACTACAGGTGCCTGCCACAATGCCTGGATTTTTTTTTTTGATTGTAGTTGTTATTGTTGTTTGACATGCCTGGGCTGTGTTCGAACCCACCATCTCTGGTGTATGTGACTAGTGCCCTAGCTGCTGAGCTACAGGTGCCAAGCCAATAGCATATTCTTTATACCAAGCTGAAATCTGTCTCTGGATAGTCCCAAACCCTAGATCTACCATATTTAAAAAGTGACACCTTAGTTCATTAGCATAACATAGACAACCTTTCATCATTTTACACACAAGGTTACCCCTCCCCCTCCGTCCTCCTTGTGTAACCCTAAAATGCTGCATATCACTTGTGACCTGGATAAAAGTCATCCTAAGAAGTTTTCCTAGTTGTCTTTTCTACAAGTTTCTGGAGATTGAAGATAAGCTTTACTGCCATCCTGTAAATCCACAGAACACTTGGAACAGGAAGATACATGGACACATAAAAGACAGCATGTTGAAGAATCTGTAGATTTCAATGGGTGGAACTTGAAAAAAAGTAATTTTAGGAATAATGAGCAGCATATATAATATAGAAACAGAGATAGGTAGTGAGATAGAGAGGAAGATATGAGAGAAAGAGAGAGAGAGTAAGAGAGAATGTAGATTATTGGCCCATGGATATCTCAATAGTGCAGATTTCTTGGATCACATGAGTAGAAATAGGGAAAAATTAAAAGTAGGAATAGAAAGCAAAGTTTGTTAAAAATAATATTAAAAAATGTATTTATTTATTTTTTAGTTTTTTTGTTTACTTAGAGAGAGGGTTTTGCTCTATTGTCTGGACTAGAGTACAGCCATGTCATCGTAGCTCTTCCACTTCCCCCTCCAGAACAACCAGGACTACACTACAGGTGTGCACAACCACAGCTGGGTAATTTTTCTTTCTTTTTTTTTTTTTTTTTTTGTAGAGATCAGGGCTCACCATGTTGCCCAGCCTGGCCCAGGCTGACTTCCTGGCCTTAAGTGATCATCCTGCCTTGGCTTCCCAACATGTTGGATTACAGACAACAGTCACCACACCAAGCTGTTAAATAATTTTAAATAATAATTATCTTCCTCATCATTAAGAGTTTACCAAGTACATACTAAAAACTATGCATAGTACCATAAATATCATAACTCCACTTTATTATAGGAAATTGAAGATAAAATGTGATTTTGTTATCTCAAATTAAAGATTTAAAAGGTCATTTGGTATTATTATTCAAAATTAAAAATGAAAAGGAACTTAAATAATTGACATAAGTCCTATTCCAGTAAATTGCTATTTGGGATCTGAACCCCACACTCTGTTTACTAAGATAGCATTTTAAGCCTTCTGATCCAAGAAAACACATTATCTTCTTGCACTGTCTTTATTACTATTTCTTTCTCCTACCTTCTTTTTCTACTGCCATTTCTTGTCTTTCCTGTCTGAACCCCTAGGCCTGCTAATTTAATTTGAAAGCTAACAAGAAGTCCTTGAAATGTGATAATCAGAGGACTGGAGCCATCAGACCACAGCCAATATTTAGCATAATATATAAAAGGCTATATATAACCTATTTATGTGTCACTATATCATATTTCAAATGTACCTCTGGACAGCACTGTAGAAGAGCTTTGGAGGCATAATTGGGAGACTGATGCATATCTGGAAATAGATGCTTTATTAACACTATGATTTTCCTTACTCTACCTAAAGTCACATCAGTTGCTATTTTCTTATAACCTCTTTCATTTAAATAAGATACAGAATCTATTTCCTATATCTTTGTTCAGAGGCTATGGTTATTATTACCCTTAATTACTTCCCTGTGTGGTTTCAAATTGAAATTGCCTCTATAATTACTTTCCAAATGGCTTCTAAAGGAAGACATTTGGTCAGTGCTATAAGTTGGTTTATTTATATCCAATCACAAAAAATGTAAAATGATTTTAGCTTTGAAAAGTTTAAACATTTCAAATAGCCATCTCATCTTTTTTATTCATGTATTTCTGACTGAAGAAATTGATCATAGCAAAGTTGTTTGGGAATATTTGGGGTATGTTGTTACCATAGCAATTCTGTTGGTTTTTTAATAATTGACATACAGTTTTAAATGAAGTAGTTAATTGTGTTTGCAGATAGTATCCTGAGCCATAAATAGCTAACACTCAAAATCCTCTTTTGTTATAATTGACATTAGATAATCACCTTGTACATTTTCACTGAAATGAGACACAGGAAGTACTGTGTCAGCAAGGTCATAACAACTGAATAAAAACACAATTCACAAGGGCAAGTAGAAACTTTGTGTACTTTGTGTACTTTTGTGTACTTTACTGTGCCCATTGCATCCAATAATTATTTGCTCAGAATCGACTTCAATTCAAAAGACTAAGTTGATCTTTTAAACGAGTGTAATTATTCTTGCCACTCATAAATGTAGGCTACTCTTCCTATTTCCATTATTACTTTCAGATTATGGACAAGAAAATAAGGATTTAAGTATTTCCAATGTCATTTGTCAAATAGTATCTGGAAGAACCAGCATTTCTTAAACAAATAAAAAGAGTTCACTATATTCATTTTATTTACCCAAGAAAGTAATTTACTGTATACTAAATAATCTAAGTTTTATAAAATATGTAATTCTTTAATTTAATCTTTATTGTATGAGTCACAGATTTCGCAAAAATCAGCTGATAGTTTTGGCAGAATGTCAAAGCTATATACTTGAAAATAACTGAGTTTTTATATTTAGACTTACAATATCTTTGGTAAAAGATGAGTGGTAAAAGACTGTATTTCAATAAGGAGAATTGGATGATAAAATGGGGCTTCTGAAGAAATCAGAACTATCTCCTCTTGAATTGTTAATATTCTTCTTCTACTTCTTCTTCTTCTTATTATTATTATTATCATTTGAAAGAGTCTCACTCTGTTGCCCAGGCTAAAATGCCATGGTATCATAGCTCACAGAAACCTTAAACTCCTGGACTCATGCAATCCTCTTGCCTCATCCTCCCACGTAACTGGGACTACAGGCTTCCACCTCCATGTCTGGCTAATGTTCTCCTTTTTTATTAGAGATAGGATCTCACTCTTGCTTAGGCTAGCCTCGAACTACTGAGCTCAAGCAATCCACCTTCATCGGCCTCCCAGAGTGCTAAGATTACAGGAGTTAGACACAGTGTCTGGTTTGAATGGTCAATATTAAAAAGTGCAAATATTTAAAATGTCTGTAAAGAAAGCAAAGCTTGTGTTTCTAAAATACAACAAATGCAACACTATTTGCAGAAAATGATTCTCTCTCATTTTATGCAAATCATCTTTTGGAGTAAGATGTTTTGCTATCTAATGACAAACTCTGGACCATGAATAAAATAGAATGTCTGATTCTGAGACCATTAAACCAACATCAATTCTCACTTGTCCTGAAAATTGTTCAGATCACCCACTGTGTACTATAGGTGTTAGTGCTTCAAAGGGTATAAATATAATGAAGCAACTTAATTCCATAAAGATATTTCCTAGAAATATACAGTACTACTATCAATTTGGATCCTTTAAAAACAAAGTGCATGATAAGTCATAAGTCTGTTTATCAGATATTAAAGAAGATGGTGAATGGTTTATATAACATGCCATAAAGGCTTTTCAACAGACACACACACCATTAATATTACCATTGATGATGATCACTGCAGGTGGACTCCAGTGTGCAATGAAAAAAGACTGCCCAAATCCTAGATTTCTCAAGGTACCAAATCTGCTATGTGAGCAGTACTGAAACAGTATTTCTACAAGGAGACCAACATGTATTTCTAACATAACAAAACAAATTTTTGGAAGCACAATAAAAAAGAATAATAAATCAGTCCCACATTTATTAAAATGCGCTACTAAACTCCATTGAACACTACAATAAGTAAAAGTAAACTATGAACATGTCAGGAGATTAGATGCTTTATCTACTTAGGAAATGACCTTAATTTCAATGTTTAATTTAAAAGATGTAATTTGTACAAATTTGCTCAATTTACTTAAAAGGATTAGAAATATTGAACATGAGTGACTATGTTACTAAGTTAAGATGAATAATACACATTATTTTGAGTAAAATAACCCTTCCATAGACAAATATCTCCATAAAGTTTGCAAGCCTTCTGGCTCTCAGAGTCACAGTGAAGCTCAATTATTTACAATTCATTAATGAGTTATAATTATAAATGAGTAAATCTGTAAATGTAAATTTGTTGTATGAATATTTGACATGGTCTATACCGAAGGTCATAATTTTCTGCTCTAATCCACCCATATTATAAATTATTAGTGAATTGATTACAAGTTTTCTTATTAGCATCTGATACTTAATATTTTATAACATCTGTTATTATTCCTCTCTATATGAATTCTAGGCTACTATTATGTACTATAAAAATCACTACTCTCATGGCAAATGTTTTAACATGTGCATGGTTATCTGAGACTTGACTACTTCTAAGAGAAATAAACAGGGATTAGGTGATTCACCAATCACAACATAAGTTTCAGTTGTTGAAGTAACCCACTATAACTTTTCTGAAATTTATATCTAGCAAATTAACCCATTTTAATAATATTGATTGAGCAAAAACTCTCAGGAAACTGAAAGTCTAATAAAATCACAATTCACCATTTTTTTCATAAAGTCTTACTAGGGGACATTTTTGCCTCTGAGAAGAATAGGGCACAGTTAATTTGGTCATAGAAGTAAATTAAAATTAGACTCAGGCTCAGTTGAGCCAGATAACATTACTTTTAATCCTGAAAGAAGAATGTCAAACCTACTGACTTCTTGACTGAGACCTTATCAACAGTGTGGAAGGGAACAACATTCTGCATAGATTTTCATTGTTATATACCAGTGTTAAATAAAATAACCCACCCCCAAATTAAATTGAATAACAAATCTTAATTTTTGGTAAAAGAAATATTTCCGCACTAGCTAAATCTCATTAGAATTTTGGAGTGAAAACTAATAAGCAATATTGCCATCCAATGGTGAAACTGTTGCATTTAAGCCATACTAAATATAAAGTTGGAGATGTATGCCAACATTTCAAAATCAATAGAAATATCATTGCTTATCTTTCTTCCACTTTCTGGACATATAAAGAAAATATTTGGATATAGGAGATAGTTTTAATCTAAGAAAGAAAAAATTCACAAAGGGTGGGCTTTTACTCTTTGTAGCACAAAATAAGAGAAGCTTTAATTTATATTGTTGAATTATCAAAGCATAGGATAATGAAGTTTTCAAAACTTAATAACATTGCTCTTTTAATTCATTGTTTTACATTACACATGGCGATATTTTTGTTTTATAGCTAATTAAGGATTTCCCCAGAATCTTTCTTTTTTCCAAGCCCACAGCATTTTGTACCTTATATATTTCATTTCATGTTTCATTTACCTTAGACTCACGGACAGATTTAATGATACACCTTCCCAACTGGGAAAAGAGGTACTATGTTTTATTTATGTGTACAATACATGACTGTTACTAATAGCACCTATTAGATGAATAGTAAATAATTGTTAAATATAGTTGAATTACCTTAAACTTGAAATGTCTCTGGATATATTCATCTTTGTATTCATACTTAAATGATTGTACCTCACTTATGAATTGGACATATCTGGTTTTTGAAATTCAAATATTCACCTTGCAGCTCTTAGTATGTAGGCAAAATGTCATAATGCTGAATTTTTCAAATAATGAAATGTTAGTAAAATACCTATAAAAATACAATTGCATTTAATATAATAAAAATAGCAGTTGGCAAACTCCTGCTGCTGTCCATAATGATAATTATTCATGCTTCTATAGTGGAAGCATGAACACCCCAGAGTCATAAATTTAGGACAAGGATATATTTTTGATATCCTAGAATTTAATTAATGCAGTAATCAATTTATATGTTATTATTATTATTTGTAAATTATTCTTTCAACTGTTCAAGAAATAAATAAACACATTTTGTAGCTTCTCGCTCTGTTAGGTACTGGGAACGCAGGAACAAACAACATAGATTTGTTCTCTGCCATAATAAAATTCGTCTAGTGAGTAAATAGATGTTGAGTATATGTGATTGCAATCATGATAAGTGCTATCAACATGGTAGCTGGATGGCAATAACAAGAAGGGTTTTTCTAGAGTGAGAAACTCAGGCAATGCCATCATGAAGAAGCTAATGCCCAAAGATGAGTACTGGTTAGCTAGGTGACAAAGTTAAGCATTTTCTCATATGTTTATTAGCCATTTGTCTATCTTCTTTTGAAAAGATTCTGTTCATGTATTTGCCCACATTTTAATGGGTCTGTTTGATTTTTTTCTTGCTGACTTATTTGAGTTCTTTGTAGATTCTGGTTATTAGCCCTTTATTAGATAGATAGTATGTGATTATTTGTCTGTGCTTTGTGGTTATCACCCAAGAAGTCCTTTCCCTGATCATGTCCTGAAGCATTTATTCAATGGTTTCTTTTAGTGATGTTAGATTTCAGTCTTTAATCCACTTGATTTGATCTTTGTATATGGCAAGGATAAAGGTCTGGCTAAATTCTTCTACCTATATATATCCATTTTGCCCAGCACCCTTTATAGAACAGACTGCTTTTGCCCATTGTATATTCTTGGCACCTTTGTTGAAGATCAGTTCACTATAGAGCATGGTAAAAGTGATAAAATTTCTTAATGTGCATTTATGCCTGAAATAGTAGACACATCAGAAATTCCCTATAATAGCAACTCAGATCATTCTTCTAGCTAATAACCACCCTCTGAAGTTCCATGTGGGGAAAAAAAATCTATGATCTGAGGCCTTATTTTGTACTCATAATTTCTTCTAATATGAACAGACAAGGCTGGATCTATAAATCAAGTATAGGACCTATGTGGGAAAACATGGTAAAGGAAAGTATCACAGACCTTCAATATAGATCTTTTTTCAGTGAGTACCATCTCTCCTTCACCTTTCTACCTTTGGAGAAGAAAAGTTCTTTCCTGTTCAAAGTCGCAAACTTGAGTGTAAATGCACATATAACTGTTACACTGTAAACTACAAATGTAAAATATAAAGTGACTCTTTGCCAGTGAAACAGCTGTGATTTTCCAATATTGCTGGTTAGCTTTTTGAACTCATTTGCCATTGAGTGTGTGTGTAGAGAACAGTCGAATGCTCAAGTATTAATAAGGTGACTGCATAGTAGCATCTTAATCAACTTCACATCAATTAAAGTGTGCTTTCATCAAGAAGATTGGGCTTTCTAGCTCAACCCTGCCAGAAACTCATGTATACAGCTTGGTGGATAACTGTCCCTCAGAACGATATTATTTCTTTGACTTCTCAAAGGAAAAATAAAAAAGAGAGTCAGCAGGGCATGAAAGCACATGTTGAAATCAGATTTTCTTTGCATATCTATTTGTTTATTTGCCAGACATTTTACCAAATATAGAAAAGGAAAGCAATAGAGATACTTTTTTCCAGAAGACAGAAATGTAAGTACGTAATTCTGCAGAAAAACAAAACAAAACAAAAACAGGAAAAGCCCAGCTACATCTGAAGTACTGAACCCAAGGCCTAGGATGTGATATGAAATGAGTCCAGAAAGCTAAGATCAAAGGTAGTTCGACTAGGTTGATTTATGCTTGTCCTTCAGTGAGTACTCTTGGGAGATTGAGTAACTAGGACAGGCAAGTGTAGATCATCCTGAAAGTCTGTAGAAGGATCACACTACTCACTGCCTTCTACTGGATGGTATGCCAGAGTAAGGAAAAGGCCAGAATACTTAGTTATCCTATGTAAGGACAAATAGCTCAATTGGAGTCATAAGATTTCTACCTTTATTTGAAATCTTTGTAGGGTTTTCTTTTAAACCCGTCATTTGCGTTATAATTCATTCAGTAGGTGACTATTAAGTGACTACTATGTGCCACCACTGTTTTAAGTGTTAGTGTAATATGTCATTTAAAAAAAAATTCAAAAACACAAAACTTGACATTCATAGGGCTGACACTCTAGTCAAATAATTCAGACAGTAAGCCATGTGTGTGTCAAGGATAGTAAAAGACAACCTAATTAACGAGTGATGTGACTTGTACATAGTATAAGACAGAACATGCCATAGAGAAATACAGACCAACCAAGTCAAGGGAAAGAGGTAATTCTTTCAGAGTAGGCTTCAGTGATTAGAGCAATACATGAATTAGTTATCAGGTATAAACTAAAGAAATAGTTCTAGAAAGAGCAGTCCAGAAAGTGAAAGTGAACAGAATGAAAGGCCTACACTGTATCATGTCGGGCATATCCAATACATAAGAATTATACGAGTACTTGAAGTCAAACAACATGAAAGGACAAATACTAGAAAATGCAGTCTTCAAAGTGATGGGGACAAAATTATCTATGGTCTATAGCACTTTAGATATTCTCTAGGTCTTTCTGTGAGTAAAATGGGGATTGTTGAAAGTTTTGAACATGTCCTGTAAATAAGTAAAATTTCTTGCCGCAAAATTACTTGGATATCCGCGTGCCATTAATGTTTCAAGGATAGAGACTCTGCATTTTCAAGGATAGAGACTTAAACTGTTCTCTATTCTATGTCAGTCTCTTTATCAGAATAATCAAGTTTCTTCTGAAAGGTTGACTCTTTTAACTTTCTCTATGTCAGCCCAACTGCTGAAAAAGAAAAATTTATGTATAAGGAGGGATTTTCTATTCTTGAATACAGGAAGTATTAGAGGATTGTCAATGACACTAAATTTGCCACTTGGTGACTGAATTGATTATTTTATTTTTCTCTTTTTTATATTTTTATTTTTTTATTGAGGGTACAAAGAATTAGGTTACAATGTTTGCATTTGTTAGGTAAAAATCTCCCTTATAATTGTCTCCCGCCCCCAAGAGGTGTGCCAGAAACCCTAACAATGTACCCATTGAGAACACCCCATGTCTTCTCCCCACTCCTCATTCCCTGTCCCCCACATTGAATTAATTTGAGCTTTTCTCTTATGTGGGTGTGTAATAGATTGTCTACTGGCTTCATATTAGAATAGAGTACATTGGATTCTTAGTTCTTCATTCCTGTGATACCTGACTAAGAAGAATATGTTCCAACCCCATCCAAGAGTACAAAATGCAGTAGATGGTAAAGTCTTTATCTTTTTATGGCTGAAAATTAGTCCATTGTACACATATACCACAGCTTGTTAATCCATTCCTGGGTTGATGAGCATTTAGATTGTTTCCATATTTGGGTGATTGTAAACTGAGCTGTGAGAAACAGTCTAGTGTAAATGTCCTTATGATAAAAGGATTTTTTTTCTTCTGGGCAGATGCTCAGTAAAGGGATTGCAGGATCAAATGGGAGGTCTAATTTGAGTTCTTTGAGGCTTCTCCATACTTTCTTCCAAAAAGGTTGCATTAGTTTGCAGTCCCACCAACAGTGTAAAAGGGTTCCCTCCTCCCCACAATCACACCAGCGTCTGCAGCGTTGAGACTTCGTGATGTGGACCATTCTCACTGGGGTTAGGTGTTATCTCAGAGTGGATTTGATTTGCATTTTTCTGACAATCAGGGATGATGAGAATTTTTTCAAAAATTTTTTAGCCATTTGTCTGTCTTCATCAGAAAAGATTCTGTTTATATCTCTTGCCCAGTGGTAGATAGGATTATTGGCTCATTTTTTTGTTGATTAATTTGAGCTCTCTGTAGTTTCTAGTTATCAACCCTTTGTCTGTTTCATACATTCCAAATTTCTTTTCCCATTCTGAAGGGTGTCTTTTTGTTTTACTTGTTGTGTCCTTGGCTGTGCAGAAGATTTTCAGCTTAATTAAGTCTTAATTAAGTCATTTGTTAATTTTTGTTGTTATTGTGAAGGCCATTAAAGTCTTTGTCATAAAATCTTTCCCCAGTTCAACATCATCAAGAGTTTTCCCCATACTTTCTTCTAAGATTTTTGTCATTTTGTGTCTTAGATTTAAGTCTTTTATCCATCTTTAGTGAATTTTTGTAAGGAGTGAAAGGTATCAGTTGAGTTTCAAATTTTTACATGTGGTTATCCAGTTCTCCTAGCACCATTTGTTGAAGAGGTAATCATTTCCCCACTGTATGCTTTTGTTTGATTTATCAAAGATCAGATGGAAAGTAGAAACTGGTTTCATCTCTTGGTTTTCTATTCAGTTCCATATGTCTATATTTCTTTTTTTGTAACAATACCATGCTGTTTTGATTACTGTGGACTTGTCATATAACCTAAAGTCTAGTCAAGTGATCCCTCCAGCTTTGTTCTTATTACTAAGAATAGCTTTGCTATATGGTTTTTTTTTTCCAATTCCATCATAAACAAAGTGCTATTTTTTTTCAGTTCTCCAAAATATGATCTTGGTATTTTAATGGGGATTGCATCAAATCTATAGATTGCTTGGGTAGCATAGACATTTTAACAATGTTGATTCTTCC